>JAQIUQ010007282.1:0-2500 GCA_030378365.1 Hybognathus amarus
CCAGTGCTTTCACTCATCCTCTTGCTATGATTGTATTATTACTATAATGTCATGTTGTTGTGCTGTTTGATCAAATTCACACCATCTCGCTCGTAGAACTCGGACACGGCTGTCTTCTTTGGCATCGCGCTGGAGTCTGACTGGAACAGCTTCAGCAGATGATACAGGGTGACCTGAAGAAAAAACACCACAACATCAAACCTTTGCTTTTTCTCTTCATTTAATACGAAGGTACAGTAATGCAGGGAGTCCAGTAGAAATGTTTAAATAAAAACTGTGTACATTTTGGTAACACTTAACTTTACATGTAGTTTCTATAGTCAATCGTGCATAGATACATGCAACTAACTCTTACTTAAATTATATTGTAAGTACATGTAGTTAATTACTATTACTTCAATATTTCATATTTCTGTATTTCAAATTTGATGCATTAGTATCATACGATTATTTATGCAAATTGTAAGTGCTGTGTAAAATGCATCTACAAGTGCTCCTTCAAAAATATAAGTGTAGAGCCATGTGTTTTAATTATAGGCCTACTTGGCTTTTAGTGTTTGCGTTTGTATTATGTATAAAGTAAAAATAAGGTAGCCTAAGGTCCGTGTAACTCTTCACAATTCAATTTTCAGACCATAAAATGCAAATGAAAATGGAAACCAGACATTCATTTTTCATTCATTTTTTCTTGTTTTCCAGTTACATCGTCATGTACTTTTTTCTCCTGTTTTTCAATTTTACTTGCGCTGAAATTGTGACTTCAGAAACAAACATTTGGATAAATGAAATCTAATGATTTTTTAATTTTCGTCTTGTAATTTGCGCCGTGGGCGGTACCATTAGCACGGGGGCGTGGCCGTTTAATATTATTTCATTGATGCAACTGCTTTATTTACACTGCATGCACGTTGAGGAGAAGTTTAAAAGGTGGAACTTGTTTATTTTTAATGATGAATACCATCCGGAAATGACAGTGTCAATAAAGTAAAATCAAAGTCATGTGAAATACTATTTCCTACATTGAATAAACTAAATACAAAAATTAAATAAAAACATGAAAAGACAAACAAAGCAGTGACAAACTAAAGTTAAACAAAAATGTGAAAATGTTTACATATAGATACACATTTAGCAGCTTTGTGATGATCACATGTAGGCTATCCATAGTTCCCACATGACGTCACGACATACGGGCATTTGCCGAGCCGGCGCCATTGCTGCGGGGAAAACATTAGAAGAAACAATACGAGTTGAACGAAGTGAAATGAGTTTCGTGCTATATAGTGAAAATGTTCATCCCCTGCTGGGTCAATGGATGATCAAATCGTGCCGGAGGTTCAGATAAACCGGGATTTTACACTACACCCGTCATTATAGACTCCATGGATGTGAGAAGACTAAGCTTTTGTCCGAACAACGACGGAGATTATGGCTGGCGAGGATAAAGGAAAGAAACTCACTCAAAACACGCAAGAATTTGTTTGACAAAAGCACAATGTTGTGTTTTAATGCGAGTGTAAACATGTACAAGTTAACACATTGCAGTTTGAAAAATGTCCTGTATGAACAAAATGACGAGGTATTAAAAACACAAAACAACCTTGTTTCCACTGTTTGATCTCACATTCTAGCATTGCGATCTCAGATTATGTCCCTATACCCGCGTATAATGTAGTTCCGCATTACATTAATAAAATTGCACGCGAGTTATTTATTTTTATATTCATGCACCAAACCATGACGCCCGCAAGTACATGCATATCACAGAAAGCACCGGTGACTGTTTTAAGGGGAACATGAATTAAGTTGTGCAGGCTATGGCTTTTGATTAGCATCATGCCTCTTCGCTATTATAAGTTACTTTTCCATTGATTGCACTTGAGCAAACGTCACCGAACCAACCCCACGTCAATCTGATCGTACGCCTCCAGTGATTTCCAGACTCGGAATTGCTCACAATGTGTAAAAACTCCTCACCTATACCAGATAATGCTACACATGAAAATACTGAATCTGAGGCAAAGCTGCATAATCATTGCTCAGTGCTTCCTTCGTTACTGCATACGGATCCACACCATTTATGAATGAAATTTTCTCTCTGTCTTTTTTTAATAGTCTCTTTATAATATATATTCACTTTGTCTTTTCATGATTTGCATAATAATATAAACAGAAATAAATATTTGTTTGTAAAACGACATTCTCTCTGATAAAACTTTGTAAAAACCTATGGTAAACACAGCGGTTTTGCCCTCAATGGCGTCTCCGGGGAGGTCACGTGACATTAATTCGCCTGTGGGAACTATGTATAGCAGGATAGGCTAACGTTAGATAACCCTCTTTATTCTATATCTAGATTTATGAAACATTATTATTCTAATGTAGCCTATAAAGACATCGTTATATTGTTGTGTGAGATTTAAAAAAAAAAAACTCAGGACAGGTTAATCCCCTTTGGGGGCTGGTGTCACGGAGTATAAAAATGTGAGTGGTTTGTTTT
>JAQIUQ010007282.1:7500-95000 GCA_030378365.1 Hybognathus amarus
TCATTATGTTTGTTACTTTTCAAATGTCTGCTGCATAGATATTTCCTTTTTCGACATTTTCCAGAGAACAGACTTTTGAACGTAAACTGAAAATCCATCGAATCATCCATATTCGTTGTGTTCAATGTGCAACCGTGATTCTACCATTTCATGTATTTATTTTAGGACAGTGCACATTAATTAACATTTCTGTAAATGCACCAGTGTTAGCCAGCAGGCTAATCTTCAACTGTAGTCCATTGGCAAGATGTTATATTAGGCACGTTAAATCACACAGCAATTAATAAACGACAATAAAACATAATGCCATTGCCCTGGTTCCATTAAAACATAACATTATAAAACATTTATATAACCATACATCTGTACAACTATTAGGGAATTAAAAAAGTAACCATCGATCCATATATCTAGAATATCCACCATAAGTTACAGGATAGCTAAAGAGGCAGACATAAATGAAATATTATGAGAGGTGTTCACATTTCTGTATGCTCAAAAGCCACTCCTTATGTTGTGAAAATATACTGTATAATAAGAGGTGGAATTTCTAATGTCATGATGAATGATTAAGAGATCTTATGCACACACAACATGCAAGTGAAGGAAGTTCGTCTTAAATAAAAGGGTTTTGCCCACTTCCTTGGGCGGATGCTTCAGAGTTCAGACTCTTCGTGGTTTTGTTAAACATTCACTTTGATTCACTGTAAAGTCTCACTGGAATTTAGGCTGCACCCAAATCTACATTGATGGTATATTATGAAATTGTGCAGCCTCTAATCTGACTCTGGTTTCACTTCAGATCAAAATGGGGGAAACAGCCTTGAGCTCTTCAATCTAGATGTTGACTTGACAGAGTGTAACATGCCACACATGCTTCAGATTCCCAGAGAGTAAATCAGATGTGCTTAGAGTCGACCTGGAAGACAACATCAGGTGCTGTTATCTGTGTCATAAATTCAGAAAATATTCTTTCCATTTATCTGGTAATTTAATACACATTAATGCCAAAAAATGCATGTGTATTTTTAAACTATTTATTTATTTATCTTTACAGTAATTCTGCCAAAGTTTTAAGCTTTTTCTACCATAAAAGCTGACAGTAAGAATATATTTATAATTATATATATATATATATATATATATACACACACACGTATTATATATATATATATATATAATTTGTTATATATGTTTATAATTTATATTTAAAAATATCAAACATTCTCATTGTTTTAGTTCATTTTAACTTTTTTATTATAAATTATTTCCTATACAGTTTTAATGTCGTCAAAATTCTTACTGTTGATCATATATAATGAATAAATAATTGCATAAAATTATTTTTAATGAAAACCTTTTACACAAACATTAACACCAATGGCATTTATAAATAAAACAATGTGAAAAAAACAAACATTTAAATGTACATTTATTTTTCAACAAGGTAGGTAAATTACACGCATGTGCACATTTGAAACTTTCTTTGTTTTTAACGTTTCTGATAATGCTAATTTTTTTAATTAATAATTATAATTATTTAGAATATTATTGACCTTTTTTGTTTTTGCTTTTTGCACGATTGTTGGACTTTGCACTAATGCTTTATCCTGGAAGACAAACTGTGTTCAAACATTTATAAATAAATAAATAAATAGGCTAAATGTCATAAAGGGTTTTTAGAGACTTGGCAAATTCTAAACAATAACGAAAATGTTCAGGACAGGAAAACAATTTAGCCAGCAGCCATATCACCCAAGACTGGTTGCCCACTGAAGCTAAACCGGCTCTCCTGTAGGCTACTCGACATAACTCGTATACGTTCAATGAAAAGCGCTATATAAATGTAACAAATTATTATTAATTTCATATTATTTAATAAATTGTCACATTATAAAACTATGCATTTTTATGGTGTTGCAATTGTTTATGTTAAATCCTTTTCAGTCATGTCAATTCACGTGTATTTATAAAGCGCTTTAGGCTACGATAGGCTATAGATTGTTTCAAAGAAAGAGATAAAAGGAAAATAATGCAAAACAGTTTCGTTTCCAGATAGCGCCAACACAGTTCAGCTTAATAAGGTTCAGTGATGTTTCATTTTTGTTTTAAAAAAATAATAATTTAGCCTAGTTCATATGCTATATTTAGCCGTTCATGCATGAGCTTGATGTCATAAGAAGCGTCATTGTATTTTAAGAATGACCCACCTGACCAGAGCAAGATCGCATGCACCTGTATTCGTCACAGCTATCAGTCAACTTCCTGTTGCTCTTTGAAACCGGTTGACACACATGCAGATTATCATAACAATAAAACTGAAATCATGTAACAATCAGAAAAACAAGAATGTGATGGGAGCAAGAGACTTCGGGTGTGTCATGAATTGTTGTAATAGTGTCTTTTTTAAGACATGACTAATTTTGTTTACTGAACACTTGTAGCAGGAAGCACATGACATGAAAGAGTAACAGAAACATTTATCAAATTCATTTGGCCGCACGGATGTCATCCAATTACGTCATAACCGTGCACGCGGACTTCATCCGAATACCGTGTCAGGCCGTCAAATTTCGTTACAACACCTGTTGTCAACAGATAAGCTATAAATATCATAATAAATATGCTCATCCATCTGGACAAACAGCCTGCGGGTGCCTGTTTACTCTATTGCTTGTATATATTGGGTGAATTGCCCTATTGTGGGATACCTGAGGTCTAGTGTTTGTAGCCTACTGTAGGTCCCCCATAAATATATGAATGACAGTGGGTTAGACAAAGTTGTGGTGTCATGTGATCAAAATCACATGACCTATCAAATGTCCAATCATATTTGAGGAGCAATATCATTTTGTGTAGACCACCCGAAGGTTAATGACATAGAGTTTTAACAAATTTGATGTTAAGGAATAAAATAGATTTTAAACAAAGCAATCCTGCCTGTCCATTAAAAAAATAGTGTAACTTTGTGTGTATAAACTCTATATTTTAGTGGTTATATAATATAATATAATAATATATAAACTCTATATTTTAGTCTATAAATGTGGTTTCCAAATCCGGGACAGTATGATCAGCCTAATGTGGGACAGTACTTCAATGAGTCAAAAATGTGTGGTAGGGCATTTTAATTTAATTTTAATAAAATTATGAATAATGTTTATATTAGACAAATCTTAAAGAAAAAAAAGATTCACCTAAGGCATTGATGAAATGGAAACATTTTTTCAGAATCTGTGGTCAGATATTTATAAATGTGCAATTCCTAATAATAAGTCAAAGAAACTCACTTTAAAATAATGATATAATGATTTTATCATTATGTTTAAAGAAGGGGTTTCTCCATTATGCTGTTTTGGTAAAGAGGAAACATTTATTTACATATTTATTTTTAGTTGTAATTATATCAAATTATTTTGGTCCTTTAGTTTATGTGTTTATTTTTTTGGGGTGTTTTACAAATGCAATGCTAAAACTGATATAATGGTCTTGTTTATGGATTGAGATACTGGTTTATTGGAAATTGATAATAGAACTAAAGATTTTCTTATTTTACATTTCATTCATTCATAACAAAGAAAATTACTAACTAAGATTAAAGAGAGAATCTAAAATAAAGCAAGATTTTTCTATTCTACATGTATCAATTTGTGATTTTTGGTATTTTATCATAGATTTTTTCAGTGTCCCCCATTAGGAAGCTGCAGATTACAACTTGCAATAAGAGCACTAATATGTCTATAATTTCTCTTACTGTAAAAAAGATTGTGATTTTAACGAAAATGCTACAGTGAAAAACTGTTAATTGGTAAACAGAATCATTCCTCGGTAAGTAACTGTGATAGATCTAATGGTAAATTCCAAAATCAATGGTAAATGTAATTTTACTGTAAAACACCGTTAAATTTACCGTTTTTAAAGTGAAAATGAAAAACTCATTGTATAATTTACAGTGAAAAAACGTAAATTGACTTTCTTCATAGTTTATATGATGTGACATTTAATGTTGTTAAATGAATGTTTATTGCCTTTTTAAAATTTTATGTGCACTGTAAAAAAATATTTTTTGTGAAGTAAATACTGCTAAAAAACAATGTAATTTACATGAAAAAGTTATTAAGAATTAAAAAAAACGAAGTAAATTCTATATCAATACTTAATTCAAGCGAGTAGAAATGAAAGTGTAAGTATAAAATACAAAAGCGTAAATAAAAGTGTAAATAAAATTTTAAAAAAATTACTCAACTTTTTCTGATACTGGGGCTCCCATCATACATTGGACCTTGAATAATTAATGTGATGCTTAACATCTGACATGATGTAATATAAATTACTAAGATAAATGTAAGTAAAGCACATACTATAAATGACTACTAAAATTAAATATTATTGTTCTAGTGAAATGTAAGGCAAAGGAAATTTCAACTAAATTGATATTAATCGACCTTTTACTAGCCAAGTTAAAATGACTTATTTTATGTAAAGTTTCCTTAATTCCATTTTCCAAGTAAATTTAACTTAAAGATTTCTAATTAAAGCTACTTTCTAATTAAAGCTACTGATGGTTTTTACTTGGCAAATCTTTGTAAATTTAGTATTTACTTAGTGAAAAAAGTTGCCATGAGTGTGTGTTACCATGATGGTGTTTAATGTTTGAGTGAATGACACTGTGTAGCTTCTAAAAAGTAATATTATGTTTCGTGTGTAAGAGATGCATGTGATGAGCTTCCATCATGTGACTCTCGTCACTGTTGTGATTGTTGGTTGTCAGTGTATTACAATGGTACAAAACAGATATCAATTGTTCAATTGGTCGATAATTTAACATTATTTCAGATAATGAAGTACGGGTATTTCTGTAAATTTTAAGATAAGTCTGTAAAACCTTGTTACCGTAAAGTCTTGCTACCGTATTTTATACGGTAAATTTTTGGCAACCACAGCTGCTGGTATTTTACTGTAAATTGAACCCATTTTTTTTTGGTTATCTGAATTTTCTCTTTTGATTTGATTAGGACACATGGGGTTTTTAAAATGGTGTTGGGTGTGGATTTAATGTGGTTTACACCTACTGCACCACGAGTGTTAACAACAAAGTAATTAAGCCGGTTTATGACATGCTCAAAATTGTGATACTGCTGCCAACAACAACACAGTAGAAGGAACTGGGGCTCTCCAGACGTTTCTTCATCTATTCTAAACTGAGAAACAAAAATTCAGGAAGCATGAAGAAGCATATCTGTATGTTCACACCCTTCCCATTTATGCTTCAGGCTGAAACTACCATTAATACATGCTGTTCCCTCAAGCTCTGAAGTACATTTCATCTGACAACCTACAGTTTGACAGTCCACCTCCAGCAATTCTCACAAATTGCCACTCACCCTTTTGCACATTGGCCGATCTACTGAAAGCGCAGCACACATGCATCGCATGCATGTAGGCCTATCATTAGTGTTGTTTGTGCAGTTGTAATCTTAATTGTAGCTACTATACAGCAATAAACAGGGTTCAAGAAAATCAATCCGATCACACTTATGCTTGTCTAGGCTATAGCACGCAGTGTGTTTTATCGGGCAATTTATTTTAAGTTTTTACGTGCAGGATACGCATGGGTTGGTGGGTTTTTATAGTGATGTTGGGTGCATGTGTTTGGGTAGAAGTAGTGGTGTAAGTGTATTACACGCAGTTTTTTAATCGAAAACTGCGTATCATATGCACGTAAATAAAAACAAATTTTCGCGATATAAATTGCACGATATTACACAATGCGTAGTGCATTCACTTGAAGAAAAAATTTTTAGGCTACTCTGTTTTTCTGAATTAACGAGTGAATTATCTCAGAATTACAAGATCATTTTTCATGGAATAAAGTTTTTGCTCTGTTTTTCTGAATTAATGACTTGATTATCTCAAAAACTCCTAATTCAGAAAGATTCAGTGAAAACTTTTTTCCATGAAAAATGATCTTGTTATTCTGAGATGAGGCCTAAGTAACTCGTTAATTCAAAAAAACAGAGCAAAAACTTTTTTCCATGAAAAAGTATCTTCTGAAATTATCAAGTCATAAATAAAAAGAGGAAAAACTTTTTTCCATGAAAAATTATCTCATAATTCGGAGATAATTTACTCATTAATTCAGAAAAACAGATTTTTTCCCTCAAGTGAATGCAATAGCCTACGCTTCCGTACCTATAGACACGCATTTACGTGAGAAAATAGACAATAGGCCTATATCAAAACAATGAAAGAATATATCCTGTGTAAATTCCAACTTCTTCAATCAAAGTTGAATTTTTTCAGGGTTTCTTAAAAAAAAACCATCACAAAAAAAACCCCGCATGCTTTACGAGTTAATTGCATTTAGAAAATGTCAATAACTGTCATTAAGGGTCACCACATCACATTTAGGCTATAAATACCAGACATTTATTTATAGCAATTTAATTATCTTTTGATACACATTTGTCATAAATGTGTGTTGGAGATGCTGTGCAATAATTGAATTAAGTCATTAATTTAATTATTGGTGTTTACCATGCCTATATGAGTTTTGCTGTATTGCTATAGCCTACATTTAATATTCTTTTAATTAACAGAACCCATTCCTCCACTTTCCTGTCAAATCTAATGACGCCGAAGTTTTTCATTTTTTAAATTGATGCATTCATTTACGCAGCGCATGCGGGACGCGGTGTGCTTTAGGCATGATAAGGGGATTACCAGTTCTTCAACTTGTGGAGTAGTGGAGCATATTCTGACGGTTGCTGTCATGGTAACAAACGTGACAACAGCACTTCTTTGTCGTCATTCTGACTGTAGGCTACTTGGTCACAATGTGTTTTGTCCCCTGTAATTGCTTTGAATTAGCAGAACCCCAAAATAGTTTCGGCTATTTAAAGGCACAACGCGACTTCTAAAAAAGCCTATTAAAGTCCACCTGTAGTCAAGAATTTCATCCACAAAAACTCATATTGGCACATGAATGTCCTGTCTTTTGATGCACATGGGTGCTTTGTTACTTTGGGCCATGTGCTCTTAATTGTCTGGTCTCTACCCCTTATGTTTGCAGTTCAGGGTTGGTTCGTCTGTCACAATATGAGAAATCAGGAAGCGTGGATGCAATTGCAGGTTAAGGTGAATTTAATGAAACAACAAACAAACACAAGCTACAAATCAACTCTAAGAACCGGGTACTGACAAACGGACAAACGAACCAACCCTGAACTGCAAACACAAACACAGAAGGGAACAAACACAGTAGACTAATGAACAGGACAGGTGGGACAAATGAACAGAACAGATCAGATAACAAGGATGGACAGCACATGGACAAAACACCCATGTGCATCACAAGACAGGACAGGCATGTGACACATGTTTGACCATCAAAATGACATATTTAAACGTTTATTTCTTGATGAAAAAAATCTTCATGCCTTAAAATAGCTTGATTATTATAACTACGCCCTTTTACGCGGTTCTATGGATATGCAAATTAGTTCCAAAGACAAACTCGTGCAGAAAGATTACAGTATTCTTTAACATATTTTTTATCTGTATTTAAATCACTAAAAACTAAAAAGGATAGGACATTTTAAAAATGTTCTAGAAAACATGACATTCAAAAAAGTTTTTTTTTCCATTGATTTCTTCCATATGGATTTTTTTAAATTTTATTTAAAGTCTTTAAAGCGTTATAAGCCATGAACCCAGCCAACCATCAGCTATGAGGTGAATCATACAAACTTTGACCACTTTGAACAACTACAAGACCACAATCCTATAGTAAAGCATTACGAACAGCATAATCAAATAAAAAAAACAATGGACAAATATGAAACTATTTAAAAATGTTGATTTTATGAATGCACTCACGCCTCAAACATTCTCATCTAGTTATTTATTAAAAACTGTTTTCTTTAAAATAAACATAAAGCTTATGTTATATAGCTTCAAAATGAGTTTTTCCGGTTTGGGTGCATGTGTGTAATTTGGGCTACATTGTAGAGCAAAATATTGTCAGAGTTATGTTTACCACAGACCTTGTTTTCTCATAAATTTAAAAACCCTAATATAAAAATCCATATCTCAAGGGTAACACCGACGAATTAGTCTTCCGGGTTTAGACATCGTCCCTGCATGCTATATACTCAAGAATTTAGAAATCGTCCCTGCATATATACTCAAGAATTTAGAAATCGTCCCTGCTTACTATATATTCAAGAATTTAGAAATCGTCCCTCCTTACTATATACTCAAGAATTTAGAAGAGTATAGAGTGGTGCAGGGATGGCGTCAAAGCCTGGAATGCAAGTACAGAGGATGCATGAAAAGAACCCGGATCCTTGCATACTTGAGAGAATCAAACCTGTCTTTTTTGTCCTTCCAAATTCTTTCTTTCAAAGTAGCCTGGCAAGACCTGTCTCCACGAGAACACAAGTCCACACTTTGTGGTAGAATTATCTGCTGCTGCTTTGTTTGTTTGAGCAACAGCAACATGCAACTGTCCATTTTCCATTATCACAGTAATATACCATAGAAAACAATGCATTCTGGGTTATATTTGCATTTTCGAGAAAGTAGCCTACAGGAATATACTGAATTAACAGCTCTCAAAGTTGGCATGCACTCAGAGACTGTGTTCCCAATCACACCCTATACCCACATTCACTATTCCCTACATTAGTTCACTAGTCCACTTGAATGAAAAGTGAGTGAAATAAACCGATGAATACCTGATAAATCAGAATCACTGAAGGAGAGAAACAAGAACTGAAAAAGAGAAACACAAGAACTAGAACTGGCTTCCCTGAATATTTGAAAAAAAAAAAAAAAACACTTTTTGAAAGTTGGTCAGTCCAACAAATGTGTTGCCAATCAGCATTAGGGGGTGTATGACCACGGAGGAGAGAGACAAGTAACAGGGAGCATTGAAGAAAGACTGTATAGAGAGGTGGCTGAGAGACAATACAAAAAAGACCCGCATTAATATTAAAAATGCTTTCCAGCACTATAGAGGGCAAAGAGGGACGGCCTGAAAAATGACACTGGGGTTGCTTGCTTTGATTCCAGTAACACGGGTTTTGAGTGCCATTGTTTGTCTAGAGCTGTTTATATACTCTTAAAAAGGCGAGCCTGAAAAATGTCCGAATTAGAACCAGAACACTTCATTGTAGAGATTATATCATCTAACTGAAGTGAAGAAACAGGTTGAAAGTTAGACAGACAACTAGCAGGCTGAAACAGTTCAGAAGAGACAAAGGAGTTTCCGTTATCATTAATTTGAGAAAGATATTTAAAAAAACTTCACAACCTCTGAAGAGGGCTCGTGTAATTTGTTAATGGGTTTGGAAGAGAATCAATTGTATCAAACAAGACTCCTATCTTTTTTCTCCACTTTCACGCGACCTTTGGTATTCTAATTTAAGAGTCCACGCGAGCGACATTATTTGACCATGTGTAACCTCTGGATAAAAGTAATTAAGAAAGCCAGACTTCACCTAGGTTTTTACCACCCAGGAAAATAAGGGAAAAATACCCCAAAGAAAACCAAAAGTGGTTACAATTACATGAAGGACCTGCTGGTTCGCATTCGATTTAAAGGCATAGACGTGACTTTAAGACAGTACAAATTTATTTAACAAAAATAATCTTTATTCCACTTAAAGCTTTCTAAAAACAAAAACCAATGACATTTTACCTAAAAAAAATCACACATGAGACTACAGAGGTTGTCAGGAGATAGTTTCAGAGCAGCTTTACAGTGATAACAGGATATTAATGCAACAAATATTGTTTTGGCTGTACAGAAGCTCTAGAAGAAAGTCAAAGTCACTTTAGCTAGTGTGTAATATTGCTGTTTAAGCATAAACAACATCTGCAAAGTTACAACTCTTGAAGTTCAAAGCAAAGGGAGATATTTGCTGTTAAAGAAGGACTTTTAAGGACTACAACAAACGGCTGTTAAGGACTACACAAGCTTCCTCCTGGGTTAGTGACATCACTAACTCTAAAATTTACATAAACCAATTTAAATTTACATAAACCGCCCCAGTCCATGTTGAGAAGAGGAAGAGCTGTTGTAGTCAAGCACATTTGTGAGTAATCGGAGCTGCTAATTCACACACTCTTGAAGCTCCGCCCACTTTACCCAGGAGCAGCTCATTTGCATTTAAAGGGCCAGACACAAAACGGTGCGTTTTTGCCAACCCCTTAAAAAAGTGACAACTTTAACATGCTTCATAAAAATATTTGTGGGGTATTTTGAGCTAAAACTTCACATACACAGTCTGGGGACATCAGATATTTATTTTACATCTTGTGAAAAGGGCATTATACCACTCTTTAAGTAAGTTTTTAGTTGATTAATTTCTGTTGTAAAAATCATTAGTTATTAGCTTAGAGGCCACTTGTCCGACACTCTTTTCAAATGAAATCAGAAAACGTTTAATGCGTTCTGGTTGTATATTGACACAACAATGGCGTTTTAGAATGCAAACTTAAATGCGTTTATAATTTCACTCTTGCAAATTCTTCTAACTCAAACTTTCAGTTGAAGTTTGAAGTCATGTGACCGTGGTGTTTGTTTATAGCCTATGTTCACTTCACTTGTGAAGATGATTATGATAAACAAATTGTGAAGAATATGACACTTTTGTTGGGCACATAACTTATTTTCTGCAATGATTTAAACCAATGAAAAACCCTATTGGGCATTTGTCAAGGGAACCAGAATGATGCAAACTTCTGGGCCAGCCAACAAAAATACATTGTCACTGCTGTATTTTAATTCATATATTGTTTGATATTATATAAACAACTGTGCCGGATCACCTGTTGATGTCCAGTGGTAGATCTAGGTCCCGGAGCAAAACCAGAATCGCTGTGTTTTCTTTTGGATTTAGTGTGCAAACAAAATGTCAGGGTGTTGCCCCGTTTGAATCACAGCTAAAACAATTCAAGAGCCTCCCTTAAGCTCATTGCAGAGATATGCTATATTGGTATTGATGTAAAATGAGTGTAATATTGTCTACATCTTTCACATACCAATATATAGACAGGAGAGTATTGGCTATAGTTGACAATTCCACTCTGGATTAAAAGCAACATCGATCATAGGAGCTTTAGTCAAAGAGGTGCTATATCTCTATTATTTCATATTGTAGCTGGAAAGGTTATTTTTATTTTTTTAATCTATATATTTGCCAATTGAAGGTGAGTAAGAGGAAGTTCTGGGGTGTTGCTTTTCCTTTTGAGTAACACTCAAAACTAAACAATATGGTAGGCTGGCATGAATATTTCTCTTTCATGAGATATAGGGCTGGTTCTGAAGAAAGATGGGTGTGATATTGGTGTGCTATTTGAGTCTGTTATATACGTATATTGTCATTGAGAGTCTTGGGAACGATGGCGGACAGTTCTCCTAAAACTGTTGGATTTGTTGGAGTTATTCGCAGTGAGTGTGGATAAATTATTAAATTACTGTTTCAAATAATATTTTAGAGCTCGCTTTTAAATGTAGTGAGACTGAAAGCTGATGATTGTGTGGAAAAATGTTGATTTGAAAACCCTTTACAATGACCATTTACGGTGAGGGTTAAAGTTGAACAGTAGGCCTAGACTAAACTTGAATAGGAGGAACTGGTATGGATTTTAATTCAGGCTGTGAAGCGTGTGATAAATTCATTGTGCACTAGTTGAAAAATCATATTTTGTTAAATGTGTTTCTCATTTTTTAAGGTAACCTATTCTGCATGTGCTAAATAAAATAAATCAAGTTTCATTTTTATTTATTTCTTTATTTTTTTACATTTCGAGTATTTTAAAATTGCTGTTTATGTTGTTTCCTAAAGCTGTACAAGGTACAGAATTAGTATATTATTGCGTTTTAGACACTTATATTTAGAGTAGGCCCTATACCTGTGTATTATTTTGCAGCCAGTTCATAACTAGTGCGCATGCGTGGTGAGAATAAACAATGTGCAGCAGAAAACGTAGAGGGAGGGAAGCGCTTTTGTGGGGACCCGGACACGTCACACGTTTATTTACTGAATCAGGATTTCCCCCATCTTTGGTAAGATAGTAATCATGATGATAAGTGTGTTCATTAATTATTATATTGGGGTGCAACGGATCGCATTTGATTCCGTACGGACCAGTCCCCACTGTTCGCCACGCATCAGAATTGCGGATTAACTGCTAAGTTTAATCACCATAGAGTGAAAGTTTAGCATTTGGACGTATTTTTTCCTGCCAATTTATACATTCAAACGGGTTTAACCGCGGTAGAAGAGGCGAAAATCAGGATTCGCGTGCTGTTATTATCTGTGGGCACCCGAAGCGCGCACGCAGAGAGAGTTCTAGAGAGAGAGAGGGGGCGCGCGTTTCAGACGGTGCTTGAACACAGAACTGATTGCTCTTTCGTGTTTACTTGAGCTTGAACGGACAAATACACACAACATTATGTCAAAAAAACCCGTCTCAGCAAGTTTTCTCTCCATTACGTCATAATTGTAGAGGTGAGAAAGAAACTGGATGTGTGTTAGTATTTTCTATCCGTGCATTTATATTCTGTCTGTCTTAAAGTGACAGCAGCCTTATATTCCTGCTGTTGTCTGTGTTAATGAAACCATTATTATCATCATCTACCATGAGAGGAAAGGAGATAGTGAGGAGAGCAGTCAGGAGGAAAGTTATACTACCCCTTACGAAAATTAACCATGGTTTTTTTGTAGTAACCATGGTTTAACCATGGTTTTTGTAGTAAAACCATAGTAACTACAATACGAACCATAGTTTAACAATGGGTTTTGCAGTAAAACCATATTAACTACAAACAAACCATGGTTTTACTACAATAACCTTGGTTTAACCATGGTTTTTGTAGTAAAACCATAGTAACCATAAAATGAACCATGGTATTTGTAGTATAACCATGAAAATAACCATGGTTTTTATACAGTAACCATGATATATATATATATAATATAGTTTGTAGAAGAAAACCATGCTCTTAATAGAATAATCTTAATGTCATAAATAAATATTGTAGTTATATACAGTAGGCTACGTGTGTGTGTGTGTGTGTATATATATATATATATATATATATATATATATACACACACACTATATATGCAGATGAAAAAGCCTCTAAGTGCCATTTTGAAAATTTTCTAACTATTATCATAATATTATTTATCTTATAAAACCATTCTTCATTTTTTAGTTGGTAAAAAAAGACTATAGAAGTGAATGGATCATTGAGCTACAGAATGAGTTTTAAAATCATGATTTAAAATGTTATAATTCTAGATGTTTATTTAAATGCTGAGTACCTTTGCCATGTATGGTAATGCGCGTGCGCGTAAACATCGAGTCGAATTCAAAGACAGGAGCGCGCGTGATCAGATGGAAACGTGGAACGTCGTCGCGAATGACGGACAGCCAGCAAAACTAACGTCTCTTGCTTGTTTTCACTGCTTTCAGATAAGTTTAGTTAACAAAATCACACAAATAATAGATACAAACTTTCCTGACACCCTTCTTACGTGTAATTAATACGCTCTGTTGAATATTTACTTTATAGAAATGGGTTTGTGTCTTCTGAAAAAGTCCGTTAGCATCTCAGCCGTTTTCAGAAGAGTTGAGTTAAGTTTACACTGGAGCTCTTGTTTTATATAAGTTTAGGGTTTTAACCACATCTTTCAGTTGATAACAGTTTTTGATAGTTTTGTTTTGCTGGTTATTTGTCAATGGGTGATTGGAAGTAAGCTAATTTATTTAACCTAAAATAATTCACTGTAACAGCTTGTAGTATACAGTATACTACTAGCTACAGTAAAGTGTGAGTATCAAGCAGCAGATCCATGTGTTCCCTTGAGAAACAGACCAAAAAAGTTATCTAAAGTTATGAATTGTTGCTGCATTTGCTAACAAGTCTGTAAGGGGCACTGTATTTCTTTTTTTAGTATTTAGTTTGTAGAAAGCCCTTTAGGACACTATTATATTCAGAAGTTGCTAAGTAAAGCACAATGTATTTTTATTTATTTTTTTGCAGTCGTACAAGCTCGAGGTGGAATTCTTTAAATCTCCCTGGAGAAATCGATTGGAAATCACTGATGCTCGTATGGCCGCAGCTCGCATTGTGTGAGAGGAATTACGAGCCGAACCAACCAAGTACCTTACACCTTTCAGACATGTTTTTAAAAATTCGGCCAGTGGATAGACTGTCCCCTATTGCCAAATCATACACAACAACTTCATATCTGCTAGAGTGATGAATATGATTATAGCCCAGTGGCTGTAGCCTTATAGTGTGTTGATACACTGGCACACAAAGACACACAAATACACTCTAGTTGTTTTTTGTTAAAGGGACAGTCCTGCGATGTACCAGCTGCTTTGACGCGGTTATAAGGTTATGACGCCCACACAATACACAGATCTCCAGATTCCTCTCTCTTCGGCCATTGTTCCCAGGTGTAGCCCAGCTCTTAAATTTTTTGAAGCGTTATTCTGGTTAAAGAAGTAGGCCTAGTTTACTTTTAAATGGGGGTGACATCAGCAAAAGTTTTTTTAAAAGTGAACTACTCCTTTAATAATACTATACTGATTCTTCACTGGTGATTTTAACATTTGGGTGTAGCTGAGCTTGGGTGTCTTATTAGTCTTATTTAATTCTTCATTAGTCTCATTTAAAAACGAATATATTACCGGAGTGAACAACTGCGTTCATAGCAACATGATCTAGCTGTTAAAACACATGAAATGGTAAATATGTGATCAACAAAAAAGCTAACGTTGTATGAAGTCAACATTTTTAAATTGAATCACCAGTGAAAGGGAACAGCGTTAAATCCCCCCTCTGCAAATCAGTTGAGCTGATATGTTTAATGTCAAACGTTAGGCATAGATATAAACAAACTGCTTCGGTGTGTCGCATATACGCCCGTTCTGTGATTGGTTCCCTATCTCGGGGGAAAATTTGGTTCATGGTGTCCAGGCTGCCTAGCATCGTGAATAAAATCGTGCTGCGGCAAGGAAGCATGGGGAAACCCAGGCGACCCCAATTAGGTCATTTGTACGTGTTTGTTTAAAAGTCTATCCCTGCGTCCCAATTCGCTTACTTATACTACGCCCTAAAAGTATGTACTCTTTTTGTGAAGAAAAAGTACATACTTTTGAGTGTAGCAAAAGAGTAGGCAAGCTTTGGGACATACTATCACGTCATCTTTAACGGACGGCTCTGTTGCGTGCATCCCGTCACCATAAACTGCCCTGTCATTCATCTCGTCACAGTTAAAATCCTCCATTCAATCTAATTTGATTTCCTACCGTATAGGAGCACGTTAATCTGCCAGTCGTGGGTCTTTCATGCGGATACTTTCCTCGTGTTTTGCAATTTGAATATAATGATGCATCTAAAAAGTAATGGCTAAACGTGTTCTTACAAAAGTTAACAATGCTGCTGCATGTGCAATTTAATGTGGATAACATTGAATAAATTAATTTTCGTACCGGTTAGATACTGATAATTAATCACTCAAACCTGTTTATCTAAACCTCTCTACACAGCCGCGGGACCAGCAGGACTACGCGCGTCCCCGTATCTGTAGTTTTTTAACACTTTTTACTCGTGTTTGTAGTTCTAACCGAATCCTCGTCCAACACGCAATGGTTTGTGGGCAATATCAGCCGTAAGAGTGTGCATCAATCTACACTTCGGATTCTAACCGGAAAAAGTAGACCATCCGGGTATCTTTGAAACACTCATTTCAACATACTACGGTTTGGGACGCATTAATTCTATTTTCGAATACTATTTAGGACGGGTAGTATGCGAATTGGGACGCAGCATATTTTGTTTATAATTTTGGCCTTGGGGCACCTTAACCCATTGCTCCTTAATTCAATTACTTTTCCACCTTAAATAAATGATACTTTTGTGTAATGTAGAATTGTGTCTTTGATGATCTGTCGACTGGGGCTGGTTTCCTTTTTACCAACAACAAAAGTTCACGTCTAGCCTGTCCTTATCACATGGGTTCGGTAACAATACGTTTTACGTTAACCCGATTCATATGACCAGGTGTAAATGAAATCGTTTTTGATAACTTAGATAGCTATCCGATCTGAGAAAATGCATGAAGTGGCCAGGTGTAAACAGCCCCTTGGTCACATCATGGCACTCCTCATACTAGAGGAACAGTTAAATCTATGTTTTTTTTGTTATGATCACGTTTTTTTGTCACTCACATTTTGAAAATTTGATACGATTTTAAATATAATTTTTTAATAGGGACCAGCCTTTAGCTGGAGCTGCATTTGAAATATTTCTGCTTAAATAAAAGTGTTCTTCGACTAGTCTGTTTTCTGTCACAAGTCGCTTGTGCTGTTTGGTGCGACTCAATAAATGTTTAAAATGACAACAGTAATTTTTTTGCAAAATAATCATTATTATTGGTTTAACTATTATCCAGAATGACATTTGAACATTTAACTGTGTACATTTAGACAATTTTAGCAATGAAACTTCAAGCAAATATTTTGAATTATATAAACTAAATAAATATTTTTATTTGATTAAAATAAAATATGCCAATATTACAACATTACAAATACTATAGCCAGTAGTTATCTTAAATACAAGTAAACAAACACATTTTATATTATTTTCTTTTGAAAACATACATTATACAATAGGAAAAAGAACCACTTCCTCTAGTTAACAGCCTGCTGTTTAACAAGTATCTGAAATTGTACAATCTTAAAGAACTATGCATAAGGCTTATCTTAATATTGCTCTATACCATTATTTAAGTGAGTGATGCAATGGCAAATACTATATACCACGTAATGAATAAACATTCACTCTTTGTTTGATTTGTTACAGTGTGGGTTGGATATATGGTTAAGGGATCTATAGGAAAAGCCTAAAAATTTGAGACATAATAATGAGGAATGTTGCTTGGAGCAGACTGGATTCAATCTTTAATCCACTTGAAGCAGTAGTTGCTGCAGGAGCGATAGTTGTAGTTGAAGCTGTAATAAAAGATATGCAAATTAGTTGGATCTCCCTATAGAAAGCTTTTTTTTGTTATACTTTATGTTAAGGTGAAGTAGTTATACGTGTATATGTACTTAATCTAGTACATCCAGTAATTAGGGTAAACTGTAACTCTATAGTAAGTACATAACATGTAGTTAATTACTATCACTCAGTACATTTGTAATGTAACTACAGTGAAAATGAGCAAAAAACAAGAACAAATAAAGATAAAAACAAAGAAAAAATATTTTTGGGGGTCCGATTTCCATTATACTAAAGTTATTGAAGACTATACATCTATGGAGTAATAGAGCTTACCTGAACCATTGACTGAAACTGATCCAGGAACTATGTTTAGTACATCGACACTTCCTCCTGTTCCCGCTGCTGTCGAGAGGGTGTTTGTAATCTCTTGAATAGAGGGGACTGGTTGGTCGATGCTGAAGACTATTTCAGTTGTTGTGATGATTGACCCTGGGCTGGAATATATTAATGTTGAAATAATTGTTAGCCTATATTCTCATTCTTTTTTTCGCTGTGACAAGCACACAAACACACTTGCACCCACAAAATAACATTGCAGTATGATGTATTTACCTGAATCCTAGGACATTCACTCTGAGGAAGTTAGCATACTTGGGTCTGTACAGTCCTTCAAGCTGGAACAGATAACAAACAATTACAGACATCAGTTACAATAGAATATCTAACTAAATATATGAGTGTTGGTTATATAATTGTTGTTTCTTCTTTAAACTCTAAGCTTAAAAGTCAAGTTATATTTAGTGTGTTCCAGTAAATTAAGTGAATAGATTTGAACTCACCTGATTTATGACAAGCTTAGAGCGATTCTTGAACTCCTCTGTGTTTCTGTCCCTGAGAGCTTCTATAAATGTGTCCAAAGACCGAAACACCAGTTCAGTTAACACCTCAGGTATTTTTGTAGTAGTAGTTGTTGAAGCTGTAGATGCTGTTGATGCTGTTGAAGCTGTAGATGCTGTTGATGCTGTTGAAGCTGTAGATGCTGTTGAAGCTGTAGATGCTGTAGATGCTGTTGATGCTGTTGATGCTGTTGATGCTGTTGAAGCTGTAGATGCTGTTGATGCTGTTGATGCTGTAGATGCTGTTGATGCTGTTGATGCTGTAGATGCTGTTGAAGCTGTAGATGCTGTTGATGCTGTTGATGCTGTAGATGCTGTTGATGCTGTTGATGCTGTAGATGCTGTTGATGCTGTTGATGCTGTAGATGCTGTTAAAGCTGTAGATGCTGTTGAAGCTGTAGATGCTGTAGATGCTGTTGAAGCTGTAGATGCTGTTGATGCTGTTGATGCTGTAGATGCTGTTGATGCTGTTGATGCTGTAGATGCTGTTGAAGCTGTTGAAGCTGTAGATGCTGTTAAAGCTGTAGATGCTGTTGAAGCTGTAGATGCTGTAGATGCTGTTGAAGCTGTAGATTCTGTTGAAGCTGTAGATGCTGTAGATGCTGTTGAAGCTGTAGATTCTGTTGAAGCTGTAGATGCTGTAGATGCTGTTGAAGCTGTAGATTCTGTTGAAGCTGTAGATGCTGTAGATGCTGTTGATGCTGTTGAAGCTGTAGATGCTGTAGATGCTGTTGAAGCTGTAGATTCTGTTGAAGCTGTAGATGCTGTAGATGCTGTTGAAGCTGTAGATGCTGTTGAAGCTGTAGATTCTGTTGAAGCTGTAGATGCTGTAGATGCTGTTGATGCTGTTGAAGCTGTAGATGCTGTAGATGCTGTTGAAGCTGTAGATTCTGTTGAAGCTGTAGATGCTGTAGATGCTGTTGAAGCTGTAGATGCTGTAGATTCTGTTGAAGCTGTAGATGCTGTTGATGCTGTTGAAGCTGTAGATTCTGTTGAAGCTGTAGATGCTGTAGATGCTGTTAAAGCTGTTAAAGTTGTAGATGCTGTAGATGCTGTTGAAGCTGTTAATGCTATTGGTGCTGTTGGTGCTGTTGAAGCTGTAGATTCTGTTGAAGCTGTAGATGCTGTAGATGCTGTTGAATCTGTAGACGCTGTTGATGCTGTTGAAGCTGTAGATTCTGTTGAATCTGTAGACGCTGTTGATGCTGTTGAAGCTGTAGATGCTGTTGAAGCTGTAGATGCTGTAGATGCTGTAGATGCTGTTGAAGCTGTTGAAGCTGTAGATTCTGTTGAAGCTGTAGATGCTGTAGATGCTGTTGAAGCTGTAGATGCTGTAGATGCTGATATTGTGGGTGTTGTGGAGGATTCAGCTGTTGTTACAGTACTTTGTGCTGTTGTGGTTTCTCCTGTTGTAGTGGTGGATGTTTCAAGAGGAACTGTAGTGGTTGCTGAGGACACTGTTGTTATTGTGGGTGTTGTGGAGGATTGAGCTGTTGTTATAGTAGTTTGTGGTGTTGTTGTGGTTTCTCCTGCTGTAGTGGTCGATGTTTCAGCAGAAACTGTAGTGGTTGCTGAGGCTACTGTTGTTGTTATTGTGGGTGTTGTGGAGGATTCAGCTGTTGTAACAGTAGTTTGTGGTGTTTTTGTGGTTTCTCCTGTTGTGGTGGATGTTTCAACAGGAACTGTAGTGGTTGCTGAGGCCACTGTTGTTGATATTGTGGGTGTTGTGGAGGATTCAGCTGTTGTTACAGTAGTTTGTGCTGTTGTGGTTCCTCCTGTTGTAGTGGTGGATGTTTCAAGAGGAACTGTAGTGGTTGCTGAGGCCACTGTTGTTGTTGTTATTGTGGGTGTTGTGGAGGATTCAGCTGTTGTTATAGTAGTTTGTGCTGTTGTTGTGGTTTCTCCTGCTGTAGTGGTCGATGTTTCAGCGGAAACTGTAGTGGTTGTTGAGGCCACTGTTGTTGTTATTGTGGGTGTTGTGGAGGATTCAGCTGTTGTTACAGTAGTTTGTGGTGTTGTGGTTTCTCCTGCTGTAGTGGTGGATGTTTCAAGAGGAACTGTAGTGGTTGCCGAGGCCACTGTCGTTGATATTGTGGGTGTTGTGGAGGATTCAGCTGTTGTAACAGTAGTTTGTGGTGTTGTTGTGGTTTCTCCTGCTGTAGTGGTGGATGTTTCAAGAGGAACTGTTGTGGTTGCTGAGGCCACTGTTGTTATAGGTGTGGTTGAGGATTCAGCTGTTGTAGCAGTAGTTTGTGGTGTTGTTGTGGTTTCTCCTGCTGTAGTGGTGGATGTTTCAATAGGATCTGCAGTGGTTGCAGAGGCCACTGTTGTTATTGTGGGTGTTGTGGAGGATTCAGCTGTTGTAACAGTAGTTTGTGGTGTTGTTGTAGTTTCTCCTGCTGTAGTGGTGGATGTTTCAAGAGGAACTGTAGTGGTTGCTGAGGACACTGTTGTTGTTATTGTGGGTGTTGTGGAGGATTCAGCTGTTGTAGCAGTAGTTTGTGGTGCTGTTGTGGTTTCTCCTGGTGTAGTGGTGGATGTTTCAAGAGGAACTGTAGTGGTTGCTGAGGCCACTGTTGTTGTTATTGTGGGTGTTGTGGAGGATTCAGCTGTTGTAACAGTAGTTTGTGGTGTTGTTGTGGTTTCTCCTGCTGTAGTGGTGGATGTTTCAACAGGAACTGTAGTGGTTGCAGAGGCCACTGTTGTTATTGTGGGTGTTGTGGAGGATTCAGCTGTTGTAACAGTAGTTTGTGGTGCTGTTGTGGTTCCTGGTGTAGTGGTGGATGTTTCAAGAGGAACTGTAGTGGTTGCTGAGGCCACTGTTGTTATAGGTGTGGTTGAGGATTCAGCTGTTGTTACAGTAGTTTGTGGCGTTGTTGTGGTTTCTCCTGCTGTAGTGGTGGATGTTTCAACAGGAACTGTAGTGGTTGCAGAGGCCACTGTTGTTATTGTGGGTGTTGTGGAGGATTCAGCTGTTGTAACAGTAGTTTGTGGTGGTGTTGTAGTTTCTCCTGCTGTAGTGGTGGATGTTTCAAGAGGAACTGTAGTGGTTGCTGAGGCCACTGTTGTTATTGTGGGTGTTGTGGAGGATTCAGCTGTTGTAACAGTAGTTTGTGGTGTTGTTGTAGTTTCTCCTGCTGTAGTGGTGGATGTTTCAAGAGGAACTGTAGTGGTTGCTGAGGACACTGTTGTTGTTATTGTGGGTATTGTGGAGGATTCAGCTGTTGTAACAGTAGTTTGTGGTATTGTTGTGGTTTCTCCTGCTGTAGTGGTGGATGTTTCAAGATGAACTGTAGAGGTTGCTGAGGCCACTGTTGTTGTTATTGTGGGTGTGGTTGAGGATTCAGCTGTTGTAGCAGTAGTTTGTGGTGTTGTTGTGGTTTCTCCTGCTGTAGTGGTGGATGTTTCAACAGGAACTGTAGTGGTTGCTGAGGCCACTGTTGTTGTTATTGTGGGTGTTGTGGAGGATTCAGCTGTTGTAACAGTAGTTTGTGGTGTTGTTGTAGTTTCTCCTGCTGTAGTGGTGGATGTTTCAACAGGAACTGTAGTGGTTGCTGAGGCCACTGTTGTTGTTATTGTGGGTGTTGTGGAGGATTCAGCTGTTGTAACAGTAGTTTGTGGTGTTGTTGTAGTTTCTCCTGCTGTAGTGGTGGATGTTTCAAGAGGAACTGTAGTGGTTGCTGAGGACACTGTTGTTATTGTGGGTGTTGTGGAGGATTCAGCTGTTGTAACAGTAGTTTGTAGTGTTGTTGTAGTTTCTCCTGCTGTAGTGGTGGATGTTTCAAGAGGAACTGTAGTGGTTGCTGAGGCCACTGTTGTTGTTATTGTGGGTGTTGTGGAGGATTCAGCTGTTGTAACAGTAGTTTGTGGTGTTGTTGTAGTTTCTCCTGCTGTAGTGGTGGATGTTTCAAGAGGAACTGTAGTGGTTGCTGAGGCCACTGTTGTTGTTATTGTGGGTGTTGTGGAGGATTCAGCTGTTGTAACAGTAGTTTGTGGTGTTGTTGTAGTTTCTCCTGCTGTAGTGGTGGATGTTTCAAGAGGAACTGTAGTGGTTGCTGAGGACACTGTTGTTATTGTGGGTGTTGTGGAGGATTCAGCTGTTGTAACAGTAGTTTGTAGTGTTGTTGTAGTTTCTCCTGCTGTAGTGGTGGATGTTTCAAGAGGAACTGTAGTGGTTGCTGAGGCCACTGTTGTTGTTATTGTGGGTGTTGTGGAGGATTCAGCTGTTGTAACAGTAGTTTGTAGTGTTGTTGTAGTTTCTCCTGCTGTAGTGGTGGATGTTTCAAGAGGAACTGTAGTGGTTGCTGAGGACACTGTTGTTATTGTGGGTGTTGTGGAGGATTCAGCTGTTGTAACAGTAGTTTGTAGTGTTGTTGTAGTTTCTCCTGCTGTAGTGGTGGATGTTTCAAGAGGAACTGTAGTGGTTGCTGAGGCCACTGTTGTTGTTATTGTGGGTGTTGTGGAGGATTCAGCTGTTGTAGCAGTAGTTTGTGGTGTTGTTGTGGTTTCTCCTGCTGTAGTGGTGGATGTTTCAAGAGGAACTGTAGTGGTTGCTGATGCCACTGTTGTTGTTATAGGTGTGGTTGAGGATTCAGCTGTTGTAGCAGTAGTTTGTGGTGGTGTTGTGGTTTCTCCTGCTGTAGTGGTGGATGTTTCAAGAGGTACTGTAGTGGTTGCAGAGGCCACTGTTGTTATTGTGGGTGTTGTGGAGGATTCAGCTGTTGTAACAGTAGTTTGTAGTGTTGTTGTAGTTTCTCCTGCTGTAGTGGTGGATGTTTCAAGAGGAACTGTAGTGGTTGCTGATGACACTGTTGTTATTGTGGGTGTTGTGGAGGATTCAGCTGTTGTAACAGTAGTTTGTAGTGTTGTTGTAGTTTCTCCTGCTGTAGTGGTGGATGTTTCAAGAGGAACTGTAGTGGTTGCTGAGGCCACTGTTGTTGTTATTGTGGGTGTTGTGGAGGATTCAGCTGTTGTAGCAGTAGTTTGTAGTGTTGTAGTTTCTCCTGCTGTAGTGGTGGATGTTTCAAGAGGAACTGTAGTGGTTGCTGAGGACACTGTTGTTATTGTGGGTGTTGTGGAGGATTCAGCTGTTGTAACAGTAGTTTGTAGTGTTGTTGTAGTTTCTCCTGCTGTAGTGGTGGATGTTTCAAGAGCAACTGTAGTGGTTGCTGAGGCCACTGTTGTTGTTATTGTGGGTGTTGTGGAGGATTCAGCTGTTGTAGCAGTAGTTTGTGGTGTTGTTGTGGTTTCTCCTGCTGTAGTGGTGGATGTTTCAAGAGGAACTGTAGTGGTTGCTGATGCCACTGTTGTTGTTATAGGTGTGGTTGAGGATTCAGCTGTTGTAGCAGTAGTTTGTGGTGGTGTTGTGGTTTCTCCTGCTGTAGTGGTGGATGTTTCAAGAGGTACTGTAGTGGTTGCAGAGGCCACTGTTGTTATTGTGGGTGTTGTGGAGGATTCAGCTGTTGTAACAGTAGTTTGTAGTGTTGTTGTAGTTTCTCCTGCTGTAGTGGTGGATGTTTCAAGAGGAACTGTAGTGGTTGCTGAGGACACTGTTGTTATTGTGGGTGTTGTGGAGGATTCAGCTGTTGTAACAGTAGTTTGTAGTGTTGTTGTAGTTTCTCCTGCTGTAGTGGTGGATGTTTCAAGAGGAACTGTAGTGGTTGCTGAGGCCACTGTTGTTGTTATTGTGGGTGTTGTGGAGGATTCAGCTGTTGTAGCAGTAGTTTGTGGTGGTGTTGTGGTTTCTCCTGCTGTAGTGGTGGATGTTTCAAGAGGTACTGTAGTGGTTGTAGAGGCCACTGTTGTTATTGTGGGTGTTGTGGAGGATTCAGCTGTTGTAACAGTAGTTTGTAGTGTTGTTGTAGTTTCTCCTGCTGTAGTGGTGGATGTTTCAACAGGAACTGTACTGGTTGATGGGGACACTGTTGTTGTTATAGGTGTTGTGGAGGAATCAGCTGTTGTTTGTAAGGGTGTTGTGGTAACTACAGTACTGGTGGATGCTACTGTTGTTGTGTCGGCTGATGATGTTGAATCATTTTGGACAATTGCTAAAGAAAACAAAAAGTTAGTGTACTTTTACATCATTTTTTTTATTTCATATTTTGCACATGTATATTTTACAAACAAGTGCATTGAAGCAATATTATTGTTTTTTTTGTATGATTTGATTCACCTACCAAAAAAAATGCAAATGATAATAAAAGATTTCCTCTTCATTCTGGGAAAAGTCCAGTGGTGACAATAACAGTCTGCAAAGCAAGCAATATGCACAAGGTTTATTTACACATACAGTACATACATACAGTCTGTGCTTGAAGTGGGAAAATAGTGCTGGCACTCCCAAATATTTGTGTCTCCCTCAGTTCCAATTTGTTTTAGTTTGAAAATTCAGGGGTGTTGATGTGTGAATCATTTAACAAGGTCCCAGGGGATTATCTATTATGAATTCTATAAGTTAGTCAAAATTGACCACAATAAATACTATAGAACATGATAAACTCTAGTAAAGGTGGCCATGTTTTCTAAAGCTTTTAAATTTGTGTTGGCGCAGGATGATGATTTTCCCTCTTTTTATAAGTCTTTTTTGTTTATGTGGCTGTTTTAGATCATGTTTGACTTTCTCCATAGCATTTTAAAGTGGTACATTTTCAATTGAAATCAAATAGGTAAAACCATTTTTATCAAGCTTGTATATTTAAGTTCAGTAATTTCACTTAAATGACAATTAATAGGTAATCTTCATTGCCATTTAAGTGAAAATACTGAACTTAAATATACAAGCTTGATAAAAATGGTCATTTTAGAAGAAAATTTCAAATGGCACTTAGAGGCTTTTGCATCTGAACTCTTCATATATATATATATATACACACACAATATCTTTTATCTTACAGGGCATAAGCAAGCTTCAATAGATAACTGAGGTAGGTCAAAGGTAAAAAAAGTCATCAAAAAGTTAAGTAATATTACCGGAAATGTGTAATGTAATACATTAAATAACTAACTACAATTGAAATGAAATTTGTATTCAGTAACAGACTTAGTAGCAATCTATGTACATTCATTTGCATATATCACTGCATATAACACGCATCACTCCATATAACACCTGACACCAACATCAGATGCCATTACGAAACAACACTGGTTAAGAATAAAAATACCCTACAAACTATTAAATTATTTTCATGTTTCTATGTCTCCACCCTCTACCCAACATCAAAAATGCTAGTAAATGACCATGCAAAAGTTTACACTCTAGAATTAACAGTTATCTATTCATGTCCCTGTTCTACTCCAACTCAAGAAATTTGGACACCATTCATCTTGACATCATGATTAGTTTTTTACTTCTATTTATCACACAAAAATTTTACGCAAATTTCAACTGATAAATATTATCCAAACTTCTTAATATTAAACACAAATGGTTCATTAAACAAATGGATGCCTGATAATGGGCAAATCCAATAGAGAATACATTTTCTAATCAATATCAAGATAAATTAATTAATTTGTGAACAGAATATCATACTGCAATAATTCTTGTGACTGCTTAAATATTCTGATCAGACACACTTCATAAAAAATAGACAACTGCAATCTCAAAAAAACTGGTACATTTTATCATACTATATTCTATATATCATTAACATAGAAATGCTTTAATTTTTATTATGTCTCTTTATGCTATTTCCAGCAATAAAAAATACTTTATAATATGAATATAATTAACACATATATTTAGGGAAATTAAATATCCTTACCAATTCTTGGCTAGATTATTTTTCTGTTGATTTTGTAATCCGCTGTCGTCTAAGTGGGTTTAAGCACTGGTATGTAGCCTACTTAAGTACTCCAGTCTTTCACTTCTCCTGAAAAACCTGTGCCGCTTCTTCTTAAATAGGAGTCAATGACGTCCTGATTGCGCTTTTATGCAAAGATAAGCTATTTGGAATGTCCCTTGCCAGACACTGTGATGTTTTTCTTTTTTATCTTTTGTGTTGTGAGTGTCTAAAAGGTGTGGTCTGTGCAACAAGCCAGGCTTCTTTATAGAAACTGTTAATTAACTTGATAAAGCCGTATTGTTTCCCATTTTTATTTATGTCATTTATGTCATATTTATGGTATTTATGTCAAATATTTATGTCATTCACTTATCATGGCTATCTTACTGTTTTCATTTTATTTCAATCAAGAATTATTCGCCGGACAGAGCAATTCCTAACACTTGCATACAATTTGGTTTAAGAATAAATCTCTGAATTTGTCGTTATTTTTAGTGGAAAGAAAATAGAAAATTACACAAAGTTTACACTATTCAAAAAACAACAGTAACATCAAAACCAATTTCCCATTAATTATACAGGAATATTGTGACTATATATTCTGATTCTGATATATATTCTGATATATTCCATATCTGTTTAAGAGTCCTACGTAAGTCAATCATGATTACTACATACAGTATGTGAGATGACAAAACAGGTAAAACAAAACAGGTAAAAAAAAGACACATTCCTTACATTCTGACACAGTTCCTTGACGTTTCTAAGAGGGTTTTTACCTCAGCCATTCTCAAAGAAAGCGTCACTGGCTCCCACATTTAACAGATAAACCAGTAGTGTTGGGACATGCTTATTTTTAGTAGTCTATAAACCTGGTGTATTTCATAGACCTGGTTTATAAATATACTGTACTCTACACCTTTTCCTTACATAGTTGTCCTTGTGGTGTTTTTGTTCTCAAAATGTGGACATTCTAAATGTTGTGGTAAAAAAAAAACTCTTTAAAAAAGTTATTATTATTTAAAATCTATTATAGACTTTTAATAACAATTATTCAGACAATGTATTTTAATTAACTGCTTTAAAGGAATGTTTACATAAAAGGATAATGACGCACAATGTCTTTTATGTGGTTGAGAAAAATGTAAAAATACACCTGTAAACCTGATATGAACTCACTATTATTGTTTAATTTGTCCTTTTTCAGAAGGCCTCGTGTTTACCTAATTTAGCCTATATAGCCTATATGGTTTTATATGGTTTATGGCTACAATTAAAATCATTATAGGGCTATATAAGACGTTCCTGAAAAATTTGGTGTGCTTACAGTTTCTCAAGATTAGATTTATACACTCTTTGAAGAAAAGGTTCTATATAGAACCTTAAAAGGTTCTATTAGCGCTACATACTTGGAACCCCTAAAGGTTCTATACAGAACCCTTTTTAAGGGTTCTTTGTAACTCAGGAAAAAGGTTCTATATGGAACCTTTTGGGTTCATTCATTATCATTTGTTTTGTCCTTTCCGATTAAAAATTTCATATTACTGACACATCAAGACCCTAAAATGTATTTATAAATGCATATGAATGATCACAAAATTCAAGATATGGGGGTTAGAAAATGTATATATTTATATCATTTTATGTAGTTAATCAATATTATATTAAGAGTGCCATTTCAGTTTTTCTCCTCCAAAAATCAGCATGATTAAAATGCGATATTAATTTACTACAACAGTTTAATAAACAATAATTTAATTACAACTACAAAATGTTGCAGAATAATGTAATAAATAATAGCCTATAAAGAACCTTTGTGCCAAAGGGTTCTTTCTTGCCATTATGGAACCTTTTTTAGCATAAAGGATTCTTTGGAGTTGAGGAAAGAACCCTATGCTTCATATATAGAACCCCAATGAACCCTTTTTTTCTAACAGTGTACTTTATCGAAAGATCACAATTTTCTTCTTGAAATGGGTGTCCAACAATTTGGGCCTATTAATAGTTTGAAAAATATAAAAAATGATATTTATTGAATTGAAGAAGAGGAGGTGTTTTAGTAAGTAGGTGTGAGTGGGCCGTAATAAAAAGCATAAGCAGAGTCACTTGAATTTAAGTGGCGAAGCTAAGTGAGGTATTGTTCATTCTTCTTTTCACAATCAGGACTATGGCATGAATTTTAGGTGTGGTGCGTAAAAAAAAACCACCCATAACTTCCTGCAACACTCGGAAGACAAATATGTTTGTCTGCACACGTGAGAATGTAGTAATGATAATAATTGCACTCTAAAAATTCAAAAAATTTCATGTTTAAGTCAATTATAGATAAATCCAACCATTGGGTTCAAATTTATAATAATAATAATAATAATAAAAAAAGTAAACCAGCTGTTGGGTTTGTCCTACATTTGACTCAAACAATTATTCAGTAAATAATGAAACAACCCAGCCTTTTTAGAGCATAGATGTGCATTTAAAAGGACATGGTGCCACCTAGAGTATTGTCTTGATAGCCTGAATTGATGATGATTAAGTGGATGATGATAAAATCCAGATGTCTAATAATCAGTGGATTTTGAATGACAGCAGATGAATTTGATCATTCACCAGCAAAGTTGGGCTATAATGTAATTTTCTTTCATCTATAGCAGCCGATGTCCAATAGGCTTGGAACATAGACAGATTTTTTCTCTTTCTCAGTCTCACAGTAAGTCATGGATATTCATTAACTTTATTGTAATCCCTCAATAAAGAAAATCAGATAAAATTTCTGCTTTCTGACTTTCTTCCCCATTCCTTGATTCAAACATTTTTTAACACCATTGGTTTTCATAGCAAAACCGGTATTCCCTTCAAGAAATTAAAATGAGAAGAATAAGAGAAATATCAAACATGATACTTGTATTTTCAGCGTCTCGATCAACTTTAACTTCCTTGTTTCATTCCACACCTTGACTAATCAAACAGGACGACTGCAGATAAGATTTTAAATGACACACTGTACATGGAGAGATTCAGGGAAGAAAAGCGTCATCTGCTGGACAACTTGCAACAATACAGTTGGACTTGGAATCATGAAAAACAGCATTGCTCATTTGTCAGAGCATTGGTAGAGATGGTCCAGCAGAACATGAAATCCATGGGGAGGAGTCGGATCCTACCCAGCTCCACCCCTGATCCCTAAACCCACCCCTAAACCTACCCAGCTCCACCCCCTGATCCCTAAACCCACCCCTAAACCTACCCAACTCCACCCCCTGATCCCTAAACCTACCCAGCTCCACCCCTGATGCCTAAACCTACCCAACTCCACCCCCTGATCCCTAAATCCACCCCTAAACCTACCCAGCTCCACCCCCTGATCCCTAAACCTACCCAGCTCCACCCCTGATCCCTAAACCCACCCTAAACCTACCCAGCTCCACCCCCTGATCCCTAAACCCACCCCTAAACCTACCCAGCTCCACCCCCTGATCCCTAAACCCACCCCTAAACCTACCAACTCCACCCCGATCCCAAACCTCCAGCTCCACCCCTGATCCCTAAACCCACCCCTAAACCTACCCAACTCCACCCCCTGATCCCTAAACCCACCCCTAAACCTACCCAGCTCCACCCCTGATCCCTGAAACCCACCCCTAAACCTACCCAACTCCACCCCCTGATCCCTAAACCCACCCCTAAACCTACCCAGCTCCACCCCCTGATCCCTAAACCCATCCCTAAACCTGACCCCAGCTCCACCCCCTGATCCCTAAACCCATCCCTAAACCTACCCAGCTCCACCCCCTGATCCTAAACCCATCCCTGAAACCTACCCAGCTCCACCCCTGATCCCTAAACCCATCCCTAAACCTACCCAGCTCCACCCCTGATCCCTGAAACCCATCCTAAACCTACCCAGCTCCACCCCCTGATCCCTAAACCTGCCCAGCTCCAACCCTCAGATCTGGATCCAACTTCCACCCACTGGATATCCGCACTGCAATGAGGTGCTACAGGATTGCTATGCCATTGCTTCTCAGTTGTTTTTAGTGGATTGCTGTCTTTCGGAAGTCATGCGTCTTTCGGAAGAACTGTAGCCGGAATTACTTCGCTTTGTTTTTGTCCTTTTAAGGTTCTATATAGGACCTTTTAGTGTATGTTCGTTTGCATGGATGTGCAGATGATTTTGTAATATGTTCACAGCTCTGGAGAAGAAGCTGTTCCTGTGTCTATTTGTGCGTGTGCTGGGGTTCTCAGTCTGCCTGAGGGGAGGGTGGTGACAAGGAATGTCCGGGGTGTGAGGTGTCCTGCCTGATGTTTATTGCACGTGTGAGAAGAAGGCTTGAGTATACTTCACTCAGGTTCGGTTCAATCATTCTCTCAGCTGTCTTCACAACCCGCTGCAGGTCCTTTCTTTCCTCTACTGTGCAGCTACAGTGCCACACCGCACAGCAGTATGTCAGGGTGCTCTCAATTGTGCAGCCATAAAATCGCGTCAGAAGTACCTGAGGGAGCCGTTCACGCTTCAGGGTCCTCAAACAGAACATCTTCTGCTGGGCTTCTTTAATGATATGTGAGGTATTCCTGCTCCAGGTTAGATCCTCTGCAATGTGCACTCCCAGGAACTTAAAGTTTGCTACCCTTTCCACCTCCGTCCTGTTGATACACAGTCCATTGTGGTTTATTTTATTCCTTCTGAAGTCAATTATTATTTCTTTTGTCTTCTTAATGTTGAGGTTGAGGTCGTTGTCCATGCACCAAGCTGACAGGTTCTGGACCTCTTTCCTATAGGCCGTTTCATTGTTGTCTGATATGAGTCCCACTATGGTTGTATCATCGGCAAATTTATTATTCAAATATTTTTATTGGGTTTTGAATTGTAAACATTTATACAACAATTAACAAGTCCCCATACTACAACCCCAACATACACAATAATGAATGACAAAAAAAATAAAAAAAATAATAATAATTAAATAAATTAAAAAAAGTCAATATAAAAAAATTAAAATAAAAATAAATTAATTACAGAGCTTGTGAATCAGACTATGTCCCAGTGTTTCCAGCATTAAATTGTAAGTTAAAATAATCCAAAAATGGCTGCTAGGTCGTATAAAATCTCTGGGTTCAAACCCCTGATCGTATGTTTCAGACTTTCAAGTTTCAAGTGTGCCATTACTATCCTCAACCCAGCAACATCGGCCAATTTAATGAAGAGTGTTGGAGTTGTGTGAAGAAGTGCAGTCATGGGTGAAGAGCTGAATAAAGAGCTGGACTAAGAACACAGCCCTGGTGTTAAGATACGCATATTTAAGATTTTGCATATGTTTTGAATGCAAAAACCAAGCGAACGTCATAAGTTGACCTCAGACAACAATATCGATAAAATTTAAAAAGCCAGTTCATGACCCCTTTAAACCAAAATGAAAAAGACTCTGGTGATTCGGTTCTTGTTCTGCTCCCAATTCCTGTTTCTCCGCTGCAGGGAAGATATGCTCAAGCCATATGTGAGCAGATGTAAAATACGGACACTGTACCTGTAGCTGTTGTGTCTTCTGTCACCTTTGAGGATGATAATATAGGTGTTAGTGAAGAAACAACATTATGTACTCCATTGTCAAACTTTTGCTAAATATTCGAAAGTCACCTATAGATTATCTTTCTGAGGGACATTCGCAAAAACATTGTATCGCTGATTCACGAATTCCCTTCATTATTCTCAGATAACCCTTTGCAATGTCTCGTTCTCTTTCACGACATTGATGTGATGATGCTGCATCAACACCGACTAATTTTAACTGAGCAATAGCCGAAATGCATAATTTCCCTTTTATCACTGTAAAGCTGATTTGAAACCATCTGTATTGTAAAGGCCTATATAAAAGAAGGTGATTGACTAGACTCTTTGACCTCATATGACCTACTCTTGGGGTTTTTAGAGATGAGCTTGTATCTGGCCAGAAGAGGGCAGACTTGACTTCACTGGAAAATACTATTGGTGGACAAACTCTCTAAGGATTTATTGCTTTATTAGGCATCTGTAATAATATTTCAGTTTTGTGGTTAACTCTTATTTTAAGTTTTGTACTGCAGGCTGGTATACAAAGAAAATAAACCTTGTAATAAAACGTAAAAATGTTAATTCATCTATCGTTGCGATTTAACTCCTCATGCTGATCACAATCAGTGCCATACCTGCCATTACTTTTGTCAGTTCATCATCAGAGCATAATTTACAAAAACTATAAAAACACCTTGAAAAGACATGAAGGTACCACATTACAGGACAATTATTCAAAGATTTATCACTTCTGAAGCACCATTCAAAAGGAACCTGTCACCACAGAGATAAAATGATCCTACAATTATATGGTGTGAACATTGTAGGTTGTGCAATGTTATTCAAAAGCAAAGAATCTGACCATGTGACATTCCTCTCATGCTGACAATAACAAGGAAAGGTGTGAAGGTGGAAGAAGAATTCCTCAGGCAGTGACTCAAAACTTGCTCGTTTAAAAAATAAAACTAATAATGAAAGAAATGCTTTGTAATTTGACCACGTTGAAAGACCTCTTAAAGCCTTGAAGATTAAGCCTATGTAATGTTATACGTAGTCTTTATTTCAGTCTCTTCCAAAACAATATTATGTAATAAAATATTAATGACGCACAAGCTGTTACAAACTTATAACATTTTAAATTTTGTCACATCTAAACTAGCTCTTATTTACCACAGCTCAGAGTAATTTGCATATCACTAGTAACAAACAAGTCACAAATACTTAGGTGTCAAGTCTGTAATGCAAACAAGCAAGTCGTGGTCAAGTCAGTGGTTCAACTCAGGGGTTCAACTCAACTCAGTCAGGGGTTACTGCTTATTTTTCTTTGCATGATTGTGTTTATGGGGTGCAAAATAACATGTATTCGTGGTTTTTCTTCTTTTTTTAGTCTCATTTTTCATAAATTTCACCTTTATTGTAAGCCGCGTTCTCCTCTGTCATTTGAACGACTGGTTTACATCCTATAAAACCACTCCCTCAGAAACAGGCTCAGAGATCGGTTAGTTTGGGCTGGTGGGTTGTGAATGGTTTTCATTACTTTTCCCAGACATTTACCCACTCTTGCTATTCAATTTCTATAAAAATATAAATCAATTAAATTGCTAGTAAGGTGGTTTTAGGTGGCAATAATAAAAGGAACATAATATGTGGACCACTCAACTGTCAGAGGTGTCTTGAGTTAAAAAAAAAATCCTTTAATCAATTAAACTCATTAATACCAAATTCTGTATGTCTTAAGGACTTGTCATGTTACTATAAAAAAACAAAAACAAAAAAAACAGGCCTCATTAATGCATAAAATCTTCTCATAGTCCTTATTTTTTGGTTTTTAATTATTTTCAATCAAGCTATAAGGAGCCCTGAGAGATTCTGTTTGAAATGGAAGAAATTGTACACACGTTAAAGTTGCATCAAGCCTTTATTTAAATTAACATTAAACCTTGTACATTTTAAATAAATATACATACTTTTAGTATACATTTTTTTAAATAAGCATATATTATAATTTCATTGTGGATATATACACATGCATCTATTTAGATGTAAACAAATATATTAATAAACGTGTTTCATGTTTCATATTTTTTCTGATCTCTTGATTTTCATCTTTTTCTTGTTTCATATGAAACTATTTTGAATTATATGAACTCAATAAATATGTTTGTTTGATTATTAAAACAAATAAAAAGATCTCACAATTTTATATACTAGATAAAAGGATAAAGATCAAAATAGGATTGATTTCAACAGCCACTGATTAATAAATAATAATTTTTCTCTTTACAAATTGTGCCCTTGAAAATCAATGCAATTTATATCAATCATATGCCATCTATTTTGTATTGCCATCAAATATATAGTTTAAGAGTGAGCTACAACAGTAAATAATGCATTATAAACATACAGAGCATGCTCTAACAAATTCGTTAGAATTTGCCTGAATTTGCTGAAATCACATCCTTAGTTGACTCATTGTTAAAGGATCTATAGACAACCCTTTAATATTTTGCCATGATAAAGAGCCATGTTATTTGGAGCAGACTGGGTTCAATCTTTAATCCACTTGAAGATGTAGTTAAAGCAGCTACAGTTGTAGTTGAAGCAGCTACAGTCGTAGTAGCAATACCTGTAAGAAAAATATAAAAAAATTAGATAAACAGAATAATAGGACCTAGAACCTTTTTCTTTTTTATTCCAGTCCAAATATACTGTATGTTTTGTCTGTCATATTCTTGTATACGTAAGACTTTACTATGGACCAAAAGAGCAAGACAGTTTCTGATACCTTCCAAATGTGCAAGATATGTTTTAATATGGAAATTTACCTGAACCATTGACTGAAATTGATTCTGGAAGTATTTTCAGTGGATCGGCACCTCCCACTACCACTGCTTCCCGGAGGGTGTCTAAAACATCTTGAACAGTTGGGACCGGTACCGTGGAGTTGAAAAGCAGTTGTGTTGTTGTGATGATTGACCCTTGGCTGGAATATACAGTATAGAAGAATTTCATATATGGTAGGATTTCTTAATATGAGTGTATTACCAAGTACTGTATCCTGCATTCTCTTTTGTGTGTGTGTGTGTGTGTTTTTTTTTTTTCAAGAACACTTCCACACACAGCGCACATAAAAAGCAAAGTTTGCAATATTTAATTTTTACCTGAATCTTAGGACAATCACTCTGATGAAGGAAGGATATTTCTTTTTGTAGATTGGCTTCAAGCTGTAACATACAGGCAGTCACAACCAAAATCAGAATTAACTTATTGTTTGTTTGTGGAACAAAAGTTATGATAACTGTTTATTTCCAGAGGCATATTATAATTAAAAAGTGTGTCATTTATTTATGGAAAACTAATCAAGTAAACAATAACAAAACCCTAACAAACTCTTGGATTTGGTCTAAAATATTTGTTGTTTGTTCTCTTAAGTACAGTCAAGATATTATCTAGTTTTCATGTTAATTTAAACTTACCTCTTTAATGACAAGCACAACCCTATCCCTGAAGGCCTGCGAGTTTGAATCGCTGAGTTCAGGAATAAATAGGTCCACAGAGCGGAAAACCAGATCTGTTTTATACGCTGGGTACGGATGTTGTAGTTGTAGTTGTAACCACTGTAGTTGTTCGAAATTGTCAAGGGTCTTGTTGCTGTTGTGTTTGTTGTTGAGGCAATTGTGTAAGTGGTTAGGGCATTGGTTGTATTAGTGGTTGAGGCAAATGACTTTGTTGATGTTCTAGTTGTACTACCAGTCGTAGTGTTAAAGGTAGTTGAAGAGGGAGTCAATGAAGTAAAAACAGAAGTTGTTGGTTTTGGTCTTGTGGTAATTGCTGTACTTGTGATATTTGTTATGAATGCTGAGAATGTTGTTGTTGGTCTTGTAGACATTTTGATTGTACTAACAGTTGTGCTCCTGTTGATGTAACTGGTTTAGTTGTCTCAGTTGTACTAATAATTGTGCTCCCAGTTGTTGTGACTGGTTTAGTTGTCTCAGTTGTACTAACAGTTGTGCTCCCAGTTGTTGTGACTGGTTTAGTTGTCTCTGTTGTACTAACAGTTGTGCTCCCAGTTGATGTAACTGGTTTAGTTGTCTCAATTGTACTAATAGTTGTGCTCTCAGTTGTTGTGACTGGTTTAGTTGTCTCAGTTGTACTAATAGTTGTGCTCCCAGTTGTTGTGACTGGTTTAGTTGTCTCAGTTGTACTAATAGTTGTGCTCCCAGTTGTTGTGACTGGTTTAGTTGTCTCAGTTGTACTAATAGTTGTGCTCCCAGTTGTTGTGACTGGTTTAGTTGTCTCTGTTGTACTAACAGTTGTGCTCCCAGTTGATGTAACTGGTTTAGTTGTCTCAGTTGTACTAATAGTTGTGCTCCCAGTTGTTGTGACTGGTTTAGTTGCCTCAGTTGTACTAATAGTTGTGCTCCCAGTTGGTGTGACTGGTTTAGTTGTCTCAGTTGTACTAATAGTTGTGCTCCCAGTTGTTGTGACTGGTGTAGTTGTTTCTGTTGTACTAACAGTTGTACTCTCAGTTGTTGTGGCTGGTGTAGTTGTTTCTGTTGTACTAACAGTTGTGCTCTCAGTTGTTGGGGCTGGTGTAGTTGTCTCAGTTGTACTAATAGTTGTGCTCTCAGTTGTTGGGGCTGGTGTAGTTGTCTCTGTTGTACTAATAGTTGTGCTCTCAGTTGTTGTGACTGGTGTAGTTGTTTCTGTTGTACTAACAGTTGTGCTCTCAGTTGTTGGGGCTGGTGTAGTTGTCTCAGTTGTACTAATAGTTGTGCTCTCAGTTGTTGGGGCTGGTGTAGTTGTCTCTGTTGTACTAATAGTTGTGCTCTCAGTTGTTGGGGCTGGTGTAGTTGTCTCTGTTGTACTAATAGTTGTGCTCTCAGTTGTTGGGGCTGGTGTAGTTGTCTCTGTTGTACTAACAGTTGTGCTCTCAATTGTTGTGGCTGGTGTAGTTGTCTCTGTTGTACTAATAGTTGTGCTCTCAGTTGTTGGGGCTGGTGTAGTTGTCTCAGTTGTACTAACAGTTGTGCTCTCAGTTGTTGTGGCTGATGTAGTGGTCTCTGTTGTACTAATAGTTGTGCTCTCAGTTGTTGTGACTGGTTTAGTTGTCTCTGTTGTACTAACAGTTGTGCTCTCAGTTGTTGTGGCTGGTGTAGTTGTTTCAGTTGTACTAACAGTTGTGCTGTCAGTTGTTGTGGCTGGTGTAGTTGTTTCTGTTGTACTAACAGTTGTGCTCTCAGTTGTTGTGGCTGGTGTAGTTGTTTCAGTTGTACTAACAGTTGTGCTCTCAGTTGTGGCTGGTGTAGTTGTCTCAGTTGTACTAACAGTTGTGCTCTCAGTTGTGGTGGCTGGTGTAGTTGTTTCCGCTGTAGTAACTGTTGTGCTCTCAGTTGTTGTGACTGGTGTTGTTGTTTCTGTTGTACTAATAGTTGTGCTCTCAGTTGTTGTGGCTGGTGTAGTTGTTTCCACTGTAGTGACTGTTGTGCTCTCAGTTGTTGTGACTGGTGTAGTTGTTTCAGCTGTAGTAACAGTTGTGCTCTCAGTTGTTGTGACTGGTGTTGTTGTTTCTGTTGTACTAACAGTTGTGCTCTCAGTTGTTGTGACTGATGTAGTTGTTTCCACTGTAGTGACTGTTGTGCTCTCAGTTGTTGTGACTGGTGTAGTTGTTTCAGCTGTAGTAACAGTTGTGCTCTCAGTTGTTGTGACTGGTGTAGTTGTTTCAGCTGTAGTAACAGTTGTGCTCTCAGTTGTTGTGGCTGGTGTTGTTGTTTCAGTTGTACTAATAGTTGTGCTCTCAGTTGTTGTGACTGGTGCAGTTGTTTCAGCTGTAGTAACTGTTGTGCTCTCAGTTGTTGTGGCTGGTGTAGTTGTTTCTGCTGTAGTAACTGTTGTGCTCTCAGTTGTTGTGACTGGTGTAGTTGTTTCAGCTGTACTAACAGTTGTGCTCTCAGTTGTTGTGGCTGGTGTAGTTGTTTCAGCTGTACTAACAGTTGTACTCTCAGTTGTTGTGGCTGGTGTAGTTGTTTCAGCTGTACTAACAGTTGTGCTCTCAGTTGTTGTGGCTGGTGTAGTTGTTTCAGCTGTACTAACAGTTGTGCTCTCAGTTGTTGTGGCTGGTGTAGTTGTTTCAGTTGTAATAACAGTTGTACTCTCAGTTGTTGTGGCTGGTGTAGTTGTTTCAGTTGTAATAACAGTTGTACTCTCAGTTGTTGAGGCTGGTGTAGTTGTTTCAGTTGTACTAACAGTTGTACTCTCAGTTGTTGTGGCTGGTGTAGTTGTCTCTGTTGTACTAACAGTTGTACTCTCAGTTGTTGTGGCTGGTGTAGTTGTTTCAGTTGTAATAACAGTTGTACTCTCAGTTGTTGAGGCTGGTGTAGTTGTTTCAGCTGTACTAACAGTTGTGCTCCCAGTTGTTGTGGCTGGTGTAGTTGTTTCAGCTGTAGTAACAGTTGAGCTATCAGTTGTTGTGGCCGGTGTAATTGTTTCAGTTGAAATAACAGTTGAGCTGTCAGTTGTTGTGACTGGTGTAGTTGTTTCAGCTGTAGTAACAGTTGTGCTCCCAGTTGTTGTGGCTGAGGACGATTCTGTCGTATTGGTGCTGGTGTAGCTGTTACTCCAGCTGTACTAACAGTTGTGTCTCTCAGTTGTTGTAGCTGGTGTTGTTGTTTCAGTTGTAGTAAACAGTTGTGCTCTTCAGTTGGTTGTGGCTGGTGTTGTTGTTTCAGCTGTACTAACAGTTGTGCTCTCAGTTGTTGTGACTGGTGTAGTTGTTTCAGCTGTACTAACAGTTGTGCTCTCAGTTGTTGTGGCTGGTGTAGTTGTTTCAGCTGTACTAACAGTTGTGCTCTCAGTTGTTGTGACTGGTGTAGTTGTTTCAGCTGTACTAACAGTTGTGCTCTCAGTTGTTGTGACTGGTGTAGTTGTTTCAGTTGTACTAACAGTTGTGCTCTCAGTTGTTGTGGCTGGTGTAGTTGTTTCAGTTGTACTAACAGTTGTGCTCTCAGTTGTTGTGGCTGGTGTAGTTGTTTCAGCTGTACTAACAGTTGTGCTCTCAGTTGTTGGGGCTGGTGTAGTTGTTTCAGCTGTACTAACAGTTGTGCTCTCAGTTGTAATGGCTGGTGTAGTTGTTTCAGCTGTACTCATAGTTGTGCTCTCAGTTGTTGTGGCTGGTGTTGTTGTTTCTGTTGTACTAACAGTTGTGCTCTCAGTTGTTGGGGCTGGTGTAGATGTTTCAGCTGTACTAACAGTTGTGCTCTCAGTTGTAATGGCCGATGTAGTTGTTTCAGCTGTACTAACAGTTGTGCTCTTAGTTGTAGTGGCTGGTGTAGTTGTTTCTGTTGTACTAACAGTTGTGCTCTCAGTTGTTGGGGCTGGTGTAGTTGTTTCAGCTGTACTAACAGTTGTGCTCTCAGTTGTTGTGGCTGGTGTAGTTGTTTCTTTTGTACTAACAGTTGTGCTCTCAGTTGTTGGGGCTGGTGTAGTTGTTTCAGCTGTACTTATAGTTGTGCTCTCAGTTGTAATGGCCGGTGTAGTTGTTTCAGCTGTACTAACAGTTGTGCTCTCAGTTGTTGTGGCTGGTGTTGTTGTTTCAGCTGTACTAACAATTGTGCCTCAGTTGTTGGGGCTGGTGTAGTTGTTTAGCTTACTAATAGCTGTGCTCTCAGTTGTTGGGGCTGGTGTAGTTGTTTCAGCTTTACTCAACAGATGTGCTCTCAGTTGTAATAGAGCTGGTGTAGTTGTTTCAGCTGTACATAATGTGCTTAAGCATGCTGAGCCCTGTTAGCTGAAAGCCTGGTGTCAGTTGTAATTACTAAGTTGTCATCTGTAACAGTTTTGCTCATCAGTTGTTGGGGCTGGTGTAGATGTATGTCTAGCTGTACTAACAGTTGTGCTCTCGTTGTTAATGGCTGGTGTAGTTGTTTCAGCTGTACTAACAGTTGTGCTCTCAGTTGTTGTGGCTGGTGTAGTTGTTTCAGCTGTACTAACAGTTGTGCTCTCAGTTGTTGTGGCTGGTGTAGTTGTTTCAGCTGTACTAACAGTTGTGCTCTCAGTTGTTGTGGCTGGTGTAGTTGTCAGTACAGTTGTGCTCTTAGTTGTGGTGGCTGGTGTAGTTGTTTCTGTTGTATGAACAGTTGTGCTCTCAGTTGTTGTGGCTGGTGTAGTTGTTTCAGCTGTACTAACAGTTGTGCTCTCAGTTGTTGTGGCTGGTGTAGTTGTTTCAGTTGTACTAACAGTTGTGCTCTCAGTTGTTGTGGCTGGTGTAGTTGTTTCCGCTGTAGTAACTGTTGTGCTCTCAGTTGTTGTGACTGGTCTAGTTGTTTCAGTTGTACTAACAGTGTTGCTCTCAGTTGTTGTGACTGGTGTTGTTTTTTCTGTTGTACTAATAGTTGTGCTCTCAGTTGTTGTGGCTGGTGTAGTTGTCTCTGTTGTACTAACAGTTGTGCTCTCAGTTGTTGTGACTGATGTAGTTGTTTCCGCTGTAGTGACTGTTGTGCTCTCAGTTGTTGTGACTGGTTTAGTTGTTTCAGCTGTAGTAACAGTTGTGCTCTCAGTTGTTGTGACTGGTGTAGTTGTTTCTGCTGTAGTAACTGTTGTGCTCTCAGTTGTTGTGACTGGTGTAGTTGTTTCTGTTGTACTAATAGTTGTGCTCTCAGTTGTTGTGACTGGTGCAGTTGTTTCAGCTGTAGTAACAGTTGTGCTCTCAGTTGTTGTGGCTGGTGTAGTTGTTTCTGCTGTAGTAACTGTTGTGCTCTCAGTTGTTGTGACTGGTGTAGTTGTTTCAGCTGTACTAACAGTTGTGCTCTCAGGTGTTGTGGCTGGTGTAGTTGTTTCCGCTGTAGTAACTGTTGTGCTCTCAGTTGTTGTGGCCGGTGTAGTTGTTTCAGCTGTACTAACAGTTGTGCTCTCAGTTGTTGTGGCTGGTGTAGTTGTTTCAGTTGTAATAACAGTTGTACTCTCAGTTGTTGTGGCTGGTGTAGTTGTTTCAGTTGTAATAACAGTTGTACTCTCAGTTGTTGAGGCTGGTGTAGTTGTTTCAGTTGTACTAACAGTTGTACTCTCAGTTGTTGTGGCTGGTGTAGTTGTCTCTGTTGTACTAACAGTTGTACTCTCAGTTGTTGTGGCTGGTGTAGTTGTTTCAGTTGTAATAACAGTTGTACTCTCAGTTGTTGAGGCTGGTGTAGTTGTTTCAGCTGTACTAACAGTTGTGCTCCCAGTTGTTGTGGCTGGTGTAGTTGTTTCAGCTGTAGTAACAGTTGAGCTATCAGTTGTTGTGGCCGGTGTAATTGTTTCAGTTGAATTAACAGTTGAGCTGTCAGTTGTTGTGACTGGTGTAGTTGTTTCAGCTGTAGTAACAGTTGTGCTCTCAGTTGTTGTGGCTGAGGACAATTCTGTTCGTATTGGTGCTGGTGTAGCTGTTTCAGCTGTACTAACAGTTGTGCTCTCAGTTGTTGTAGCTGGTGTTGTTGTTTCAGTTGTAGTAACAGTTGTGCTCTCAGTTGTTGTGGCTGGTGTAGTTGTTTCAGTTGTAGTAACAGTTGTGCTCTCAGTTGGTGTGACTGGTGTTGTTGTTTCAGCTGTACTAACAGTTGTGCTCTCAGTTGTTTTGACTGGTGTAGTTGTTTCAGCTGTACTAACAGTTGTGCTCTCAGTTGTTGTGGCTGGTGTAGTTGTTTCAGCTGTACTAACAGTTGTGCTCTCAGTTGTTGTGACTGATGTAGTTGTTTCAGCTGTACTAACAGTTGTGCTCTCAGTTGTTGTGACTGGTGTAGTTGTTTCCGCTGTACTAACAGTTGTTCTCTCAGTTGTTGTGACTGGTGTAGTTGTCTCAGTTGTACTAACAGTTGTGCTCTCAGTTGTTGTGGCTGGTGTTGTTGTTTCAGCTGTACTAACAGTTGTGCTCTCAGTTCTAGTGTCTGGTGTAGTTGTCTCAGTTGTACTAACAGTTGTGCTCTCAGTTGTTGTGACTGGTGTAGTTGTTTCAGCTGTACTAACAGTTGTGCTCTCAGTTGTTGTGACTGGTGTAGTTGTCTCAGTTGTACTAACAGTTGTGCTCTCAGTTGTTGTGGCTGGTGTAGTTGTTTCAGCTGTACTAACCGTTGTGCTCTCAGTTGTTGGGGCTGGTGTAGTTGTTTCACCTTTACTAATAGCTGTGTTCTCAGTTGTTGGGGCTGGTGTAGTTGTTTCAGCTGTACTAACAGTTGTGCTCTCAGTTGTAATGGCTGGTGTAGTTTTTTCAGCTGTACTAATAGTTGTGCTCTCAGTTGTTGTGGCTGGTGTAGTTGTTTCAGTTGTACTAACAGTTGTGCTCTCAGTTGTTGGGGCTGGTGTAGTTGTTTCAGCTGTACTAACAGTTGTGCTCTCTGTTGTTGGGGCTGGTGTAGTTGTTTCAGCTGTACTAACAGTTGTGCTCTCAGTTGTAATGGCTGGTGTAGTTGTTTCAGCTGTACTAATAGTTGTGCTCTCAGTTGTTGTGGCTGGTGTAGTTGTTTCTGTTGTACTAACAGTTGTGCTCTCAGTTGTTGTGGCTGGTGTAGTTGTTTCAGCTGTACTAACAGTTGTACTCTCAGTTGTAGTGGCTGGTGTAGTTGTTTCTGTTGTACTAACAGTTGTGCTCTCAGTTGTTGGGGCTGGTGTAGTTGTTTCAGCTGTACTAACAGTTGTGCTCTCAGTTGTTGTGGCTGGTGTAGTTGTTTCTGCTGTACTAACAGTTGTGCTCTCAGTTGTTGGGGCTGGTGTAGTTGTTTCAGCTGTACTAATAGTTGTGCTCTCAGTTGTTGTGGCTGGTGTAGTTGTTTCTGCTGTAGTAACTGTTGTGCTCTCAGTTGTTGTGGCTGGTGTAGTTGTTTCAGCTGTACTAACCGTTGTGCTCTCAGTTGTTGGGGCTGGTGTAGTTGTTTCAGCTGTACTAATAGTTGTGCTCTCAGTTGTTGTGGCTGGTGTAGTTGTTTCTGCTGTACTAATAGTTGTGCTCTTAGTTGTTGGGGCTGGTGTAGTTGTTTCTGCTGTAGTAACAGTTGTGCTCTCAGTTGTTGTGACTGGTGTAGTTGTTTCTGCTGTAGTAACTGTTGTGCTCTCAGTTGTTGTGGCTGGTGTAGTTGTTTCAGCTGTACTAACCAGTTGTGCTCTCAGTTGTTGGGGCTGGTGTAGTTGTTTCTGTTGTACTAACAGTTGTGCTCTCAGTTGTTGTGACTGGTGTAGTTGTTTCTGCTGTAGTAACTGTTGTGCTCTCAGTTGTTGTGGCTGGTGTAGTTGTTTCAGCTGTACTAACCGTTGTGCTCTCAGTTGTTGGGGCTGGTGTAGTTGTTTCAGCTGTACTAATAGTTGTGCTCTCAGTTGTAGTGGCTGGTGTAGTTGTTTCAGCTGTACTAATAGTTGTGCTCTTAGTTGTTGGGGCTGGTGTAGTTGTTTCAGCTGTACTAACAGTTGTGCTCTCAGTTGTAATGGCTGGTGTAGTTGTTTCAGCTGTACTAATAGTTGTGCTCTCAGTTGTTGGGGCTGGTGTAGTTGTTTCAGCTGTACTAATAGTTGTGCTCTCAGTTGTTGTGGCTGGTGTAGTTGTCTCTGTTGTACTAACAGTTGTGCTCTCAGTTGTTGTGACTGGTGTAGTTGTTTCTGCTGTAGTAACTGTTGTGCTCTCAGTTGTTGTGGCTGGTGTCGTTGTTTCAGCTGTACTAACCGTTGTGCTCTCAGTTGTTGGGGCTGGTGTAGTTGTTTCAGCTGTACTAACAGTTGTGCTCTCAGTTGTTGGGGCTGATGTAGTTTTTTCAGCTGTACTAACAGTTGTGCTCTCAGTTGTAGTGGCTGGTGTAGTTGTTTCAGCTGTACTAACAGTTGTGCTCTCAGTTGTAGTGGCTGGTGTAGTTGTTTCAGCTGTACTAATAGTTGTGCTCTTAGTTGTTGGGGCTGGTGTAGTTGTTTCAGCTGTACTAACAGTTGTGCTCTCAGTTGTAATGGCTGGTGTAGTTGTTTCAGCTGTACTAATAGTTGTGCTCTCAGTTGTTGTGGCTGGTGTAGTTGTTTCTGTTGTACTAACCGTTGTGCTCTCAGTTGTTGGGGCTGGTGTAGTTGTTTCAGTTGTACTAACAGTTGTACTCTCAGTTGTAGTGGATGGTGTAGTTATTTCTGTTGTACTAACAGTTGTGCTCTCAGTTGTTGGGGCTGGTGTAGTTGTTTCAGCTGTACTTACAGTTGTGCTCTCAGTTGTAGTGGCTGGTGTAGTTGTTTCTGTTGTACTAACAGTTGTGCTCTCAGTTGTTGGGGCTGGTGTAGTTGTTTCAGCTGTACTAATAGTTGTGCTCTCAGTTGTTGTGGCTGGTGTAGTTGTCTCGCTGTACTAACAGTTGTGCTCTCAGTTGTTGTGACTGGTGTAGTTGTTTCTGCTGTAGTAACTGTTGTGCTCTCAGTTGTTGTGACTGGTGTAGTTGTTTCTGTTGTACTAACAGTTGTGCTCTCAGTTGTTGTGGCTGGTGTAGTTGTTTCTGTTGTACTAACAGTTGTGCTCTCAGTTGTTGTGGCTGGTGTAGTTGTTTCAGCTGTACTAACAGTTGTACTCTCAGTTGTAGTGGCTGGTGTAGTTGTTTCTGTTGTACTAACAGTTGTGCTCTCAGTTGTTGGGGCTGGTGTAGTTGTTTCAGCTGTACTAACAGTTGTGCTCTCAGTTGTTGTGGCTGGTGTAGTTGTTTCTGCTGTACTAACAGTTGTGCTCTCAGTTGTTGGGGCTGGTGTAGTTGTTTCAGCTGTACTAATAGTTGTGCTCTCAGTTGTTGTGGCTGGTGTAGTTGTCTCTGTTGTACTAACAGTTGTGCTCTCAGTTGTTGTGGCTGGTGTAGTTGTTTCAGCTGTACTAACCGTTGTGCTCTCAGTTGTTGGGGCTGGTGTAGTTGTTTCAGCTGTACTAATAGTTGTGCTCTCAGTTGTAGTGGCTGGTGTAGTTGTTTCAGCTGTACTAATAGTTGTGGTCTTAGTTTTTGGGGCTGGTGTAGTTGTTTCAGCTGTACTAACAGTTGTGCTCTCAGTTGTAATGGCTGGTGTAGTTGTTTCAGCTGTACTAATAGTTGTGCTCTCAGTTGTTGGGGCTGGTGTAGTTGTTTCAGCTGTACTAATAGTTGTGCTCTCAGTTGTTGTGGCTGGTGTAGTTGTCTCTGTTGTACTAACAGTTGTGCTCTCAGTTGTTGTGACTGGTGTAGTTGTTTCTGCTGTAGTAACTGTTGTGCTCTCAGTTGTTGTGGCTGGTGTCGTTGTTTCAGCTGTACTAACCGTTGTGCTCTCAGTTGTTGGGGCTGGTGTAGTTGTTTCAGCTGTACTAACAGTTGTGCTCTCAGTTGTTGGGGCTGGTGTAGTTTTTTCAGCTGTACTAACAGTTGTGCTCTCAGTTGTAGTGGCTGGTGTAGTTGTTTCAGCTGTACTAACAGTTGTGCTCTCAGTTGTAGTGGCTGGTGTAGTTGTTTCAGCTGTACTAACAGTTGTGCTCTTAGTTGTTGGGGCTGGTGTAGTTGTTTCAGCTGTACTAACAGTTGTGCTCTCAGTTGTAATGCCTGGTGTAGTTGTTTCAGCTGTACTAATAGTTGTGCTCTCAGTTGTTGTGGCTGGTGTAGTTGTTTCAGCTGTACTAACAGTTGTGCTCTCAGTTGTAATGCCTGGTGTAGTTGTTTCAGCTGTACTAATAGTTGTGCTCTCAGTTGTTGTGGCTGGTGTAGTTGTTTCTGTTGTATTAACCGTTGTGCTCTCAGTTGTTGGGGCTGGTGTAGTTGTTTCAGTTGTACTAACAGTTGTACTCTCAGTTGTAGTGGATGGTGTAGTTGTTTCTGTTGTACTAACAGTTGTGCTCTCAGTTGTTGGGGCTGGTGTAGTTGTTTCAGCTGTACTTACAGTTGTGCTCTCAGTTGTTGTGGCTGGTGTAGTTGTTTCTGTTGTACTAACAGTTGTGCTCTCAGTTGTTGTGGCTGGTGTAGTTGTTTCAGCTGTACTAACAGTTGTGCTCTCAGTTGTTGGGGCTGGTGTAGTTGTTTCAGCTGTACTAATAGTTGTGCTCTCAGTTGTTGTGGCTGGTGTAGTTGTCTCTCTTGTACTAACAGTTGTGCTCTCAGTTGTTGTGACTGGTGTAGTTGTTTCTGCTGTAGTAACTGTTGTGCTCTCAGTTGTTGTGACTGGTGTAGTTGTTTCTGTTGTACTAACAGTTGTGCTCTCAGTTGTTGTGGCTGGTGTAGTTGCTTCAGCTGTACTAACAGTTGTGCTCTCAGTTGTTGTGACTGGTGTAGTTGTTTCAGCTGTACTAACAGTTGTGCTCTCAGTTGTTGTGGCTGGTGTAGTTGCTTCAGCTGTACTAACAGTTGTGCTCTCAGTTGTTGTGACTGGTGTAGTTGTTTCAGCTGTACTAACAGTTGTGCTCTCAGTTGTTGTGGCTGGTGTAGTTGTTTCAGCTGTACTAACAGTTGTGCTCTCAGTTGTTGTGGCTGGTGTAGTTGTTTCAGCTGTACTAACAGTTGTGCTCTCAGTTGTTGTGGCTGGTGTAGTTGTTTCAGTTGTACTAACAGTTGTGCTCTCAGTTGTTGCAGCTGGTGTAGTTGTTTCAGCTGTACTAACAGTTGTGCTCTCAGTTGTTGTGGCTGGTGTAGTTGTTTCAGCTGTACTAACAGTTGTGCTCTCAGTTGTTGTGGCTGGTGTAGTTGTTTCAGCTGTACTAACAGTTGTGCTCTTAGTTGTTGCAGCTGGTGTAGTTGTTTCAGCTGTACTAACAGTTGTGCTCTCAGTTGTTGTGGCTGGTGTAGTTGTTTCAGCTGTACTAACAGTTGTGCTCTCAGTTGTTGCAGCTGGTGTAGTTGTTTCAGCTGTACTAACAGTTGTGCTCTTAGTTGTTGTGGCTGGTGCAGTTGTTTCAGCTGTACTAACAGTTGTGCTCTCAGTTGTTGTGGCTGGTTTAGTTGTTTCAGCTGTACTAACAGTTGTGCTTTCAGTTGTTGTGGCTGGTGTAGTTGTTTCAGCTGTACTAACAGTTGTGCTCTCAGTTGTTGTGGCTGGTGTAGTTGTTTCTGTTGTACTAACAGTTGTGCTCTCAGTTGTTGCAGCTGGTGTAGTTGTTTCAGCTGTACTAACAGTTGTGCTCTCAGTTGTTGTGGCTGGTGTAGTTGTTTCTGTTGTACTAACAGTTGTGCTCTCAGTTGTTGCAGCTGGTGTAGTTGTTTCAGCTGTACTAACAGTTGTGCTCTCAGTTGTTGTGGCTGGTGTAGTTGTTTCTGTTGTACTAACAGTTGTGCTCTCAGTTGTTGCAGCTGGTGTAGTTGTTTCAGCTGTACTAACAGTTGTGCTCTCAGTTGTTGTGGCTGGTGTAGTTGTTTCAGCTGTACTAACAGTTGTGCTCTCAGTTGTTGCAGCTGGTGTAGTTGTTTCAGCTGTACTAACAGTTGTGGTCTTAGTTGTTGTGGCTGGTGCAGTTGTTTCAGCTGTACTAACAGTTGTGCTCTCAGTTGTTGTGGCTGGTTTAGTTGTTTCAGCTGTACTAACAGTTGTGCTTTCAGTTGTTGTGGCTGGTGTAGTTGTTTCAGCTGTACTAACAGTTGTGCTCTCAGTTGTTGTGGCTGGTGTAGTTGTTTCTGTTGTACTAACAGTTGTGCTCTCAGTTGTTGCAGCTGGTGTAGTTGTTTCAGCTGTACTAACAGTTGTGCTCTCAGTTGTTGTGGCTGGTGTAGTTGTTTCTGTTGTACTAACAGTTGTGCTCTCAGTTGTTGCAGCTGGTGTAGTTGTTTCAGCTGTACTAACAGTTGTGCTCTCAGTTGTTGTGGCTGGTGTAGTTGTTTCTGTTGTACTAACAGTTGTGCTCTCAGTTGTTGCAGCTGGTGTAGTTGTTTCAGTTGCACTAACAGTTGTGCTCTCAGTTGTTGTGGCTGGTGTAGTTGTTTCAGCTGTACTAACAGTTGTGCTCTCAGTTGTTGTGGCTGGTGTAGTTGTTTCAGCTGTACTAACAGTTGTGCTTTCAGTTGTTGTGGCTGGTGTAGTTGTTTCAGCTGTACTAACAGTTGTGCTCTCAGTTGTTGTGGCTGGTGCAGTTGTTTCAGCTGTACTAACAGTTGTGCTCTCAGTTGTTGTGGCTGGTGTAGTTGTTTCAGCTGTACTAACAGTTGTGCTCTCAGTTGTTGTGGCTGGTGTAGTTGTTTCAGCTGTACTAACAGTTGTGCTCTCAGTTGTTGTGGCTGGTGTAGTTGTTTCAGCTGTACTAACAGTTGTGCTCTCAGTTGTAGTGGCTGGTGTAGTTGTTTCAGCTGTACTAACAGTTGTGCTCTCAGTTGTTGTGGCTGGTGTAGTTGTTTCAGCTGTACTAACAGTTGTGCTCTCAGTTGTTGTGGCTGGTGTAGTTGTTTCAGCTGTACTAACAGTTGTGCTCTCAGTTGTTGTGGCTGGTGTAGTTGTTTCAGCTGTACTAACAGTTGTGCTCTCAGTTGTTGTGGCTGGTGTAGTTGTTTCAGCTGTACTAACAGTTGTGCTCTCAGTTGTTGTGGCTGGTGTAGTTGTTTCAGCTGTACTAACAGTTGTGCTCTCAGTTGTTGTGGCTGGTGTAGTTGTTTCAGCTGTACTAACAGTTGTGCTCTCAGTTGTTGTGGCTGGTGTAGTTGTTTCAGCTGTACTAACAGTTGTGCTCTCAGTTGTTGTGGCTGGTGTAGTTGTTTCAGCTGTACTAACAGTTGTGCTCTCAGTTGTTGTGGCTGGTGTAGTTGTTTCAGCTGTACTAACAGTTGTGCTCTCAGTTGTTGTGGCTGGTGTAGTTGTTTCAGCTGTACTAACAGTTGTGCTCTCAGTTGTTGGGGCTGGTGTAGTTGTTTCAGCTGTACTAACAGTTGTGCTCTCAGTTGTTGTGGCTGGTGTAGTTGTTTCAGCTGTACTAACAGTTGTGCTCTCAGTTGTTGTGGCTGGTGTAGTTGTTTCAGCTGTACTAACAGTTGTGCTCTCAGTTGTTGTGGCTGGTGTAGTTGTTTCAGTTGTACTAACAGTTGTGCTCTCAGTTGTTGTGGCTGGTGTAGTTGTTTCAGCTGTACTAACAGTTGTGCTCTCAGTTGTTGTGGCTGGTGTAGTTGTTTCAGCTGTACTAACAGTTGTGCTCTCAGTTGTTGTGGCTGGTGTAGTTGTTTCAGTTGTACTAACAGTTGTGCTCTCAGTTGTTGTGACTGGTGTAGTTGTTTCAGATGTACTAACAGTTGTGCTCTCAGTTGTTGTGACTGGTGTAGTTGTTTCAGTTGTACTAACAGTTGGGCTTTCACTTGTTGTGACTGGTGTAGTTGTTTCAGCTGTACTAACAGTTGCGCTCTCAGTTGTAGTGGCTGGTGTTGTTGTTTCAGCTGTACTAACAGTTGTGCTCTCAGTTGTTGTGACTGGTGTAGTTGTTTCAGTTGTGCTCTCAGTTGTTGGGGCTGGTGTAGTTGTTTCAGTTGTACTAACAGTTGTGCTCTTAGTTGTTGGGGCTGGTGTAGTTGTTTCAGCTGTACTAACAGTTGTGCTCTCAGTTGTAGTGGCTGGTGTAGTTGTTTCAGCTGTACTAACAGTTGTGCTCTCAGTTGTTGTAGCTGGTGTAGTTATTTCAGCTGTACTAACAGTTGTGCTCTCAGTTGTAGTGGCTGGTGTAGTTGTTTCAGCTGCACTAACAGTTGTGCTCTCAGTTGTTGTGGCTGGTGTTTTTGTTTCAGCTGTACTAACAGTTGTGCTCTCAGTTGTTGTGGCTGGTGTAGTTGTTTCAGCTGCACTAACAGTTGTGCTCTCAGTTGTTGTGGCTGGTCTTGTTGTTTCAGCTGTACTAACAGTTGTGCTCTCAGTTGTTGTGGCTGGTGTAGTTGTTTCAGCTGTACTAACAGTTGTGCTCTCAGTTGTTGTGGCTGGTGTAGTTGTTTCAGCTGTACTAACAGTTGTGCTCTCAGTTGTTGTGGCTGGTGTAGTTGTTTCAGCTGTACTAACAGTTGTGCTCTCAGTTGTTGTGGCTGGTGTAGTTGTTTCAGCTGTACTAACAGTTGTGCTCTCAGTTGTTGTGGCTGGTGTAGTTGTTTCAGCTGTACTAACAGTTGTGCTCTCAGTTGTTGTGGCTGGTGTAGTTGTTTCAGTTGTACTAACAGTTGTGCTCTCAGTTGTTGTGGCTGGTGTAGTTGTTTCAGCTGTACTAACAGTTGTGCTCTCAGTTGTTGTGGCTGGTGTAGTTGTTTCAGTTGTACTAACAGTTGTGCTCTCAGTTGTTGTGGCTGGTGTAGTTGTTTCAGCTGTACTAACAGTTGTGCTCTCAGTTGTTGTGGCTGGTGTAGTTGTTTCAGTTGTACTAACAGTTGTGCTCTCAGTTGTTGTGGCTGGTGTAGTTGTTTCAGCTGTACTAACAGTTGTGCTCTCAGTTGTTGTGGCTGGTGTAGTTGTTTCAGCTGTACTAACAGTTGTGCTCTCAGTTGTTGTGGCTGGTGTAGTTGTTTCAGCTGTACTAACAGTTGTGCTCTCAGTTGTAGTGGCTGGTGTAGTTGTTTCAGCTGTACTAACAGTTGTGCTCTCAGTTGTTGTGGCTGGTGTAGTTGTTTCAGCTGTACTAACAGTTGTGCTCTCAGTTGTTGTGGCTGGTGTAGTTGTTTCAGCTGTACTAACAGTTGTGCTCTCAGTTGTTGTGGCTGGTGTTGTTGTTTCAGCTGTACTAACAGTTGTGCTCTCAGTTGTAGTGGCTGGTGTAGTTGTTTCAGCTGTCCTAACAGTTGTGTCTCTCAGTTGTTGGGGCTGGTGTAGTTGTTTCAGCTGTACTAACAGTTGTGCTCTCAGTTGTTGGTGGCTGGTGTTGTTGTTCCAGCTGTACTAACAGTTGTGCTCTCAGTTGTTGTGACTGGTGTAGTTGTTTCAGCTGTACGAACAGTTGTGCTCTCAGTTGTTGGGGCTGGTGTAGTTGTTTCAGCTGTACTAACAGTTGTGCTCTCAGTTGTTGGGGCTGGTGTAGTTGTTTCAGCTGTACTAACAGTTGTGCTCTCAGTTGTAGTGGCTGGTGTAGTTGTTTCAGCTGTACTAACAGTTGTGCTCTCAGTTGTAGTGGCTGGTGTAGTTGTTTCAGCTGTACTAACAGTTGTGCTCTCAGTTGTAGTGGCTGGTGTACTTATTTCAGCTGTACTAACAGTTGTGTCTCTCAGTTGTTGTGGCTGGTTTGGTTGTTTCAGTTGCACTAACAGTTGTGCTCTCAGTTGATGTGGCTGGTGTAGTTGTTTCAATTGTACTAACAGTTGTGCTCTCAGTTGATGTGGCTGTTGTAGTTGTTTCAGTTGTAGCAATTGTGCTCTGAAATTCCATAGTCAATGTTGTTTGTGACTCTGTTGTAGTATCTGCTGCTCTAGTGGTTGATGAAACATCAATAGTTGATATGACTGTTGAGTATTCTGTTGTTGGTTCAGTTGTAGAGGTCGTTACCATTGCTATATTCTAAACACGAAAAATAAAAACAGTTTATTTGGAACTCATGACAGCACTGACAAAGAAAATACATTTTATGAAGACTGATTTTTTTTCCAGAACACTTGTGTAAATTTATATTAATTTCCAGATAAAGAGAGAGAGAGAGGATTTTTTTTAGACAAAATGCTTCTATATGTTGTCAGACCCACCTGAACCATTTACTGTAACTGAATCAGATGTTATGTTCAGGGCCTTGACAGTTGTTCTATTACTCAATAAGTCATTGGCAATATCTGTATTTTAATGGCACATCCTCTGTAGCGTTGAAAGTGAGAGAATTGTTGTGGTAATGACTGACCCTTTCTGGAATACATTTTTCGAAACACTGTCATTTGGAAACCTATTAATCACATGCTTTTGGCACTGCATATAAAATATAAAAATAAGCAATGTATATAAAATATTCAGCTTTACAATGTAAAGTACCTGAATCCTTTGACGGTGACTCTTAGGAAGGAGTGATATTTATTGTAGATAGCTTGAAGCTGTAACAAAATACAGACAGTTACAATAAACACGTATGAATAGGCTATGCATGATACATATCTAATGTTTGTAATTAAAAGATAAATGCTATTTTATTCACTCACGGATTATATATTGAATTTAAACAGAGTATGTAGGTTTTCACTCACAAAATTCTGAACAAGCTGAGCCCTGTTGTTAAACCCCTGGGAGTTTGAGTCATTAAGGTATTCTGTAAATTCATCTTCAGACACAAACTCCAGGGATTATTTTGTACTACAGCAGGAGTTGTTGTTGTGGCTGGTGTCGTTGTTTCAGACATACTAACAGTTGTGCTCTCAGTTGTTGTGGGTGGTGTAGTTGTTTCAGTTGTACTAATAGTTGTGCTCTCAGTTTTACTAACAGTTGTTTTGACTGGTGTCGTTGTGTCAGTTGTACTAACAGTTGTGCTCTCAGTTGTTGTGGCTGGTGTAGTTGTTTCTGTTGTACTAACAGTTGTGCTCTCAGTTGTTGTGGCTGGTGTAGTTCTCTCTGTTGTACTAATAGTTGTGCTCTCAGTTGTTGTGGCTGGTGTATTTGTCTCAGCTGTACTAACAGTTGTGCTCTCAGTTGTTGTGACTGGTGTAGTTGTTTCTGTTGTACTAACAGTTGTGCTCTCAGTTGTTGTGGCTGGTGTAGTTGTCTCTGTTGTACTAATAGTTGTGCTCTCAGTTGTAGTGGCTGGTGTTGTTGTTTCAGCTGTAATAACAGTTGTGCTCTCAGTTGTTGTGGCTGGTGTAGTTCTCTCTGTTGTACTAATAGTTGTGCTCTCAGTTGTTGTGGCTGGTGTAGTTGTCTCAGCTGTACTAACAGTTGTGCTCTCAGTTGTTGTGACTGGTGTTGTTGTTTCTGTTGTACTAACAGTTGTGCTCTCAGTTGTTGTGGCTGGTGTAGTTGTCTCTGTTGTACTAATAGTTGTGCTCTCAGTTGTAGTGGCTGGTGTTGTTGTTTCAGCTGTAATAACAGTTGTGCTCTCAGTTGTTGTGGCTGGTGTAGTCGTCTCAGCTGTACTAACAGTTGTGCTCTCAGTTGTTGTGACTGGTGTAGTTGTCTCAGCTGTACTAAAAGTTGTGCTCTCAGTTGTTGTGGCTGGTTTAGTCGTCTCAGCTGTACTAATAGTTGTGCTCTCAGTTGTTGTGGCTGGTGTAGTTGTCTCAGCTGTACTAAAAGTTGTGCTCTCAGTTGTTGTGGCTGGTTTAGTCGTCTCAGCTGTACTAATAGTTGTGCTCTCAGTTGTTGTGACTGGTGTAGTTGTTTCAGCTGTACTAATAGTTGTGCTCTCAGTTGTTGTGGCTGGTGTAGTTGTCTCAGCTGTACTAAAAGTTGTGCTCTCAGTTGTTGTGGCTGGTGTAGTCGTCTCAGCTGTACTAACAGTTGTGCTCTCAGTTGTTGTGGCTGGTGTAGTTGTCTCAGCTGTACTAACAGTTGTGCTCTCAGTTGTTGTGGCTGGTGTAGTTGTCTCAGCTGTACTAACAGTTGTGCTCTCAGTTGTTGTGGCTGGTGTAGTTGTTTCCGCTGTAGTAACTGTTGTGCTCTCAGTTGTTGTGGCTGGTGTAGTTGTTTCACCTGTAGAAACTGTTGTGCTCTCAGTTGTTGTGGCTGGTGTAGTTGTCTCAGTTGTACTCACAGTTGTGCTCTCAGTTGTTGTGGCTGGTGTAGTTGTCTCTGTTGTACTAATAGTTGTGCTCTCAGTTGTTGTGGCTGGTGTAGTTGTCTCAGCTGTACTAACAGTTGTACTCTCAGTTGTTGTGACTGGTGTAGTTGTTTCTGTTGTACTAATAGTTGTGCTCTCAGTTGTTGTGGCTGGTGTAGTTGTCTCAGCTGTACTAACAGTTGTGCTCTCAGTTGTTGTGGCTGGTGTAGTTGTTTCCGCTGTAGTAACTGTTGTGCTCTCAGTTGTTGTGGCTGGTGTAGTTTTTTCCGCTGTAGTGACAGCTGTGCTCTCAGTTGTTGTGGCTGGTGTAGTTGTTTCTGTTTGTACTAACAGTTGTGCTCTCAGTTGTTGTGGCCGGTGTAGTTGTTTCTGTTGTACTAACAGTTGTGCTCTCAGTTGTTGTTACTGGTGTAGTTCTTTTAGCTGTAGAAACTGTTGAGCTCTCAGTTGTTGTGACTGGTGTAGTTGTATCTGTTGTACTTAGAGTTGTGCTCTCAGTTGTTGTTACTGGTGTAGTTGTTTCTGTTGTACTAGTAGTTGTGCTCTCAGTTGTTGTGACTGGTGTAGTTGTTTCCGCTGTAGTAACTGTTGTGCTCTCAGTTGTTGTGACTGGTGTTGTTGTTTCTGTTGTACTAGTAGTTGTGCTCTCAGTTGTTGTGACTGGTGTAGTTGTTTCCGCTGTAGTAACTGTTGTGCTCTCAGTTGTTGTGACTGGTGTAGTTGTTTCTGTTGTACTAGTAGTTGTGCTCTCAGTTGTTGTGGCTGGTGTAGTTGTCTCAGTTGTACTAACAGTTGTGCTCTCAGTTGTTGTGGCTGGTGTAGTTGTTTCCGCTGTAGTAACTGTTGTGGTCTCAGTTGTTGTGGCTGGTGTAGTTTTTTCCACTGTAGTAACAGCTGTGCTCTCAGTTGTTGTGACTGGTGTAGTTGTTTCCGCTGTAGTAACTGTTGTGCTCTCTGTTGTTGTGACTGGTGTAGTTGTATCTGTTGTACTAACAGTTGTGCTCTCAGTTGTTGTGACTGGTGTAGTTGTTTCTGTTGTACTAATAGTTGTGCTCTCAGTTGTTGTGACTGGTGTAGTTGTTTCTGTTGTACTAATAGTTGTGCTCTCAGTTGTTGGGGCTGGTGTAGTTGTTTCCGCTGTAGTAACTATTGTGCTCTCAGTTGTTGTGGCTGGTGTAGTTTTTTCCGCTGTAGTAACAGCTGTGCTCTCAGTTGTTGTGGCTGGTGTAGTTGTGTCTGTTGTACTAACAGTTGTGCTCTCAGTTGTTGTGACTGGTGTAGTTGTTTCAGCTGTAGTAACTGTTGTGCTCTCAGTTGTTGTGACTGGTGTAGTTGTTTCTGTTGTACTAGTAGTTGTGCTCTCAGTTGTTGTGACTGGTGTAGTTGTTTCCGCTGTAGTAACTGTTGTGCTCTCAGTTGTTGTGACTGGTGTTGTTGTTTCTTTTGTACTGGTAGTTGTGCTCTCAGTTGGTGTGACTGGTGTAGTTGTTTCCGCTGTAGTAACTGTTGTGCTCTCAGTTGTTGTGACTGGTGTAGTTGTATCTGTTGTACTAACAGTTGTGCTCTCAGTTGTTGTGACTGATGTAGTTGTTTCTGTTGTACTAATAGTTGTGCTCTCAGTTGTTGTGACTGGTGTTGTTGTTTCTGTTGTACTGAATAGTTGTGCTCTCAGGTGTTGTGACTGGTGTAGTTGTTTCTGTTGTACTAATAGTTGTTCTCTCAGTTGTTGTGACTGGTGTAGTTGTTTCTGTTGTACTAATAGTTGTGCTCTCAGGTGTTGTGACTGGTGTAGTTGTCTCTGTTGTACTAATAGTTGTGCTCTCAGTTGTTGTGACTGGTGTATTTGTTTCTGTTGTACTAATAGTTGTGCTCTCAGGAGTTGTGACTGGTGTAGTTGTTTCTGTTGTACTAATAGTTGTGCTCTCAGGTGTTGTGACTGGTGTAGTTGTTTCTGTTGTACTAATAAATGTGCTCTCAGTTGTTGTGACTGGTGTAGTTGTTTCTGTTGTACTGAATAGTTGTGCTCTCAGGTGTTGTGACTGGTGTAGTTGTCTCTGTTGAACTAATAGTTGTGCTCTTAGTTGTTGTGACTGGTGAAGTTGTTTCTGTTGTACTAACAGGTGTGCTCTCAGTTGTTGTGACTGGTGTAGTTGTTTCTGTTGTACTAATAGTTGTGCTCTCAGTTGTTGTGACTGGTGTAGTTGTTTCTGTTGTACTAATAGTTGTGCTCTCAGTTGTTGTGACTGGTGTAGTTGCTTCATGTTGTACTAACAGTTGTGCTCTCAGTTGTTGTGGCTGGTGTAGTTGCTTCAGTTGTACTAACAGTTGTGCTCTCAGTTGTTGTGGCTGGTGTAGTTGCTTCAGTTGTACTAACAGTTGTGCTCTCAGTTGTTGTGGCTGGTGTAGTTGCTTCAGTTGTACTAACAGTTGTGCTCTCAGTTGTTGTGGCTGGTGTAGTTGCTTCAGTTGTACTAACAGTTGTGCTCTCAGTTGTTGTGGCTGGTGTAGTTGCTTCAGTTGTACTAACAGTTGTGCTCTCAGTTGTTGTGGCTGGTGTAGTTGTTCAGTTGTACTAACAGTTGTGCTCTCAGTTGTTGTGGCTGGTGTAGTTGTTTCAGTTGTACTAACAGTTGTGCTCTCAGTTGTTGTGGCTGGTGTAGTTGCTTCAGTTGTATGTAACAGTTGTGCTCTCAGTTGTTGTGGCTGGTGTAGTTGCTTCAGTTGTACTAACAGTTGTGCTCTCAGTTGTTGTGGCTGGTGTTAGTTGCTTCAGCTGTACTAACAGTTGTGCTCTCAGTTGTTGTGGCTGGTGTAGTTGCTTCAGTTGTAGTAACAGTTGTGCTCTCATTTGTTGTGGCTGGTGTCAGTTGTCTTACTAACAGGTTGTGCTCTCAGTTGTTGTGGCTGGTGTAGTTGTTTCAGTTGTACTAACAGTTGTGCTCTCAGTTGTTGTGGCTGGTGTAGTTGCTTCAGCTGTACTAACAGTTGTGCTCTCAGTTGTTGTGGCTGGTGTAGTTGCTTCAGTTGTACTAACAGTTGTGCTCTCAGTTGTTGTGGCTGGTGTAGTTGCTTCAGTTGTACTAACAGTTGTGCTCTCAGTTGTTGTGGCTGGTGTAGTTGCTTCAGTTGTACTAACAGTTGTGCTCTCAGTTGTTGTGGCTGGTGTAGTTGCTTCAGTTGTACTAACAGTTGTGCTCTCAGTTGTTGTGGCTGGTGTAGTTGCTTCAGTTGTACTAACAGTTGTGCTCTCAGTTGTTGTGGCTGGTGTAGTTGCTTCAGTTGTACTAACAGTTGTGCTCTCAGTTGTTGTGGCTGGTGTAGTTGCTTCAGTTGTACTAACAGTTGTGCTCTCAGTTGTTGTGGCTGGTGTAGTTGCTTCAGTTGTACTAACAGTTGTGCTCTCAGTTGTTGTGGCTGGTGTAGTTGCTTCAGTTGTACTAACAGTTGTGCTCTCAGTTGTTGTGGCTGGTGTAGTTGCTTCAGTTGTACTAACAGTTGTGCTCTCAGTTGTTGTGGCTGGTGTAGTTGCTTCAGTTGTACTAACAGTTGTGCTCTCAGTTGTTGTGGCTGGTGTAGTTGCTTCAGTTGTACTAACAGTTGTGCTCTCAGTTGTTGTGGCTGGTGTAGTTGCTTCAGTTGTACTAACAGTTGTGCTCTCAGTTGTTGTGGCTGGTGTAGTTGCTTCAGTTGTACTAACAGTTGTGCTCTCAGTTGTTGTGGCTGGTGTAGTTGCTTCAGTTGTACTAACAGTTGTGCTCTCAGTTGTTGTGGCTGGTGTAGTTGCTTCAGTTGTACTAACAGTTGTGCTCTCAGTTGTTGTGGCTGGTGTAGTTGCTTCAGTTGTACTAACAGTTGTGCTCTCAGTTGTTGTGGCTGGTGTAGTTGCTTCAGTTGTACTAACAGTTGTGCTCTCAGTTGTTGTGGCTGGTGTAGTTGCTTCAGTTGTACTAACAGTTGTGCTCTCAGTTGTTGTGGCTGGTGTAGTTGCTTCAGTTGTACTAACAGTTGTGCTCTCAGTTGTTGTGGCTGGTGTAGTTGCTTCAGTTGTACTAACAGTTGTGCTCTCAGTTGTTGTGGCTGGTGTAGTTGCTTCAGTTGTACTAACAGTTGTGCTCTCAGTTGTTGTGGCTGGTGTAGTTGCTTCAGTTGTACTAACAGTTGTGCTCTCAGTTGTTGTGGCTGGTGTAGTTGCTTCAGTTGTACTAACAGTTGTGCTCTCAGTTGTTGTGGCTGGTGTAGTTGCTTCAGTTGTACTAACAGTTGTGCTCTCAGTTGTTGTGGCTGGTGTAGTTGCTTCAGTTGTACTAACAGTTGTGCTCTCAGTTGTTGTGGCTGGTGTAGTTGCTTCAGTTGTACTAACAGTTGTGCTCTCAGTTGTTGTGGCTGGTGTAGTTGCTTCAGTTGTACTAACAGTTGTGCTCTCAGTTGTTGTGGCTGGTGTAGTTGCTTCAGTTGTACTAACAGTTGTGCTCTCAGTTGTTGTGGCTGGTGTAGTTGCTTCAGTTGTACTAACAGTTGTGCTCTCAGTTGTTGTGGCTGGTGTAGTTGCTTCAGTTGTACTAACAGTTGTGCTCTCAGTTGTTGTGGCTGGTGTAGTTGCTTCAGTTGTACTAACAGTTGTGCTCTCAGTTGTTGTGGCTGGTGTAGTTGCTTCAGTTGTACTAACAGTTGTGCTCTCAGTTGTTGTGGCTGGTGTAGTTGCTTCAGTTGTAGTAACAGTTGTGCTCTCAGTTGTTGTGGCTGGTGTAGTTGCTTCAGTTGTACTAACAGTTGTGCTCTCAGTTGTTGTGGCTGGTGTAGTTGCTTCAGTTGTACTAACAGTTGTGCTCTCAGTTGTTGTGGCTGGTGTAGTTGCTTCAGTTGTACTAACAGTTGTGCTCTCAGTTGTTGTGGCTGGTGTAGTTGCTTCAGTTGTAGTAACAGTTGTGCTCTCAGTTGTTGTGGCTTGTGTAGTTGCTTCAGTTGTACTAACAGTTGTGCTCTCAGTTGTTGTGGCTGGTGTAGTTGCTTCAGTTGTACTAACAGTTGTGCTCTCAGTTGTTGTGGCTGGTGTAGTTGCTTCAGTTGTACTAACAGTTGTGCTCTCAGTTGTTGTGGCTTGTGTAGTTGCTTCAGTTGTACTAACAGTTGTGCTCTCAGTTGTTGTGGCTGGTGTAGTTGCTTCAGTCTGTATTAACAGTTGTTGTGGCTGGTGTAGTTGCTTCAGTTGTACTAACAGTTGTGCTCTCAGTTGTTGTGGCTGGTGTAGTTGCTTCAGTTGTACTAACAGTTGTGCTTCTCAGTTGTTGTGGCTGGTGTAGTTGCTTCAGTTGTACTAACTGCTGCAACTGCTGATATTAGAAAGTGATAATCAGTTTCAGTGGTACTAAATGAGTACCACACACACACACAACACACACACAGTATGTATATATATATTTTTGCCCCTTTTTTCATGAGAATGAACTAAAAGGTCTAAGACATTTTTTCTATGTTCACAAAGGGCCTTTTCCTCTCAAATATTGTACAAATCTGTCTAATTCTAATTCTGTGTTAGTGACATAGACAGTATAAGAAATCGACAAAGCCATCTTATTGGAACTCCACTGAGACAAGTGAAGTCCATTTTAGCGATTTTTGTTTTTTAGCATTTCCGTTCCTGACGCGTAGACTGAAACCGACTCAAACTGACTCAAACTGAGCTTGACAAGATGTGATGTGAGCAACCCGTCTGTCTTCTAGTGGCTGTGGCAGGAGAAATCTGAATCATTCCCTTCCGAAACTCACAGAGGCGGAGAGTGTGAGTAGGAGCTGTCCATGAGCTAGGAGCAGGAGAAACTTTTGCTAGGTATTCTGAGTAATTATTTTGTCATTTGCCTCCAATGGCTTCCCGACTTGCCCGCGAGCTTCTCCTCCTGTCCATACGGTAATCTCCCCACTGTGCGAACAGTAGAGTCGCATGGGTACTGACGCAATCATAAGTCTACATTTACAAAAAACTGCTTCCATATCGGGGCCCTAACATAAGCTACAAGGTAATGGAGCATTTATATACATTGTCGTGTGTCTTTAGAAATAAATAAATGGACAAATGGGGTCTTCGAACGCCTCAGATGTAAAGTTATTCGCGTCAAAGTGACGCCAAAATGAATGGGAGTCAATGGATATGCTAACGCAAGTGAAATTCTGCTACAAGATGGCAGCTCCCGCGAGGCTTCAACTTCCGGTCGATGGATTGCCCCCTTGGTTAGTGAGCACTTCTTCCTTCCAATTTTACGGCGATAGGCACTCAGCTTTTTAGTGCTTTACCGCCCCCCTCCCTCTGGAGTGTGGATCAGATAATAGATAACAATGTTTGTCTATTCTCTTTCCTACACTTACATAATACTCACTCCCTCAAATACTGTAAACACTCAGACAACACACTCACACACACACACACACACACACACACACACACACACACACACACACACACACAAAACACTTTATTTATCGATAAAGATCCTATTGAAAACTCCCGCTTCCCTTAAAAAAGACTCACGTTTTCTCACTTGTGTCCCATTTACTGCACTTCATAACCCTTTTGATGTAATCTCCTTCTCCCCAATCTTCCTCAACTTATTCTTCTTTACCTGCCTTTGCAATTTTAGTATCTTTTACATCTCATAAATATGTGCTCCACTGACTCCTCTCTCTCCGACATCCCTCACACAACCCTGTCTGGTGCTTCCTTATCATCTTTAGTGTTTTGTTCAGCGAACAATGTCCCAACCTTAACCTCATCATCATAGCCTCTTCTCTCCTATTTCCTCTTCCCACCCTATCCTCTTTAACACTCCTCTGAATTTGGTATAAATGCATTAGTGAGCACTTATCAAGATGCTCGATTAGACTGTATGATGATTGCACAAGTGTGCCTTACAATAAAACGTGCAATAAATGTAAAAACATTTTTTTACTTGTATAAATATATATATTTTTTCCAATTTTCCCATTAATTTTTAATGCCATTTTGTCTTTATTTAAACTTTGCTATGTAAGTGTGTGTCCAATAGGGGTCTCTCTTGCTAATCGTTATAGCATATAGGTGGAGACCTCTCTTTGGTGACAGGTGTTGCTGGAGGGAAGGTGCACACCATTTTTTTTTTACAGCTACGTTATGCTATGCTATGCTGTGCAGTATGAAATCTGTACTAGTAAAGGACTGGAACTGTGGATTTATTGACTGTTTGTTGAACTCTTGCTTACTTGAAAAGAAGACCAGTCACAGTAAAATAAATCTACAAATGTAAGCATATTAACTTGTGTGTGGACATTGCAGCGAATAACAACCCAAGCATGCAGCGTCCATTAACAAGCACCGATCCAGGCAGCCGTTAGCTACTTTAAGTCAAAGACTTGGCTGCTTACAGTTGTTTGTTGTCTTTGTTGTTGAAAGCCATTCCAGGTGACTTTCTCATGAATCTGATTGCCAAGCTGTCATCAAAGCTACTTTGGAGAATATAAATCATATTCCTGATTGTTTAACATTTTTGTTTACTGCACAATCACGTACCCGATTCTTTTATAGTTTGGATGTCTTCAGTGTTGTAATGGTGAAAATAATAAAAGTATACTGTAGACAAAACACTGAAGGGGAAGGTGTGTCCAAATTTTTTGCATGTACTGTATGTATGTACACACACACACATGCACACACATGCACACACACACACACACACACACACACACACACACACACACACACACACACACACACACACACACACACACACACACACACACACACACACACACACACACACACACACACACACACACACACACACACACACACACACACACACACACACATACACACACACACACACATACACACAAACATATATAAATAAGACACAATTGCCTTTTATGGTTGCCAGACCTACCTGCAATGACTTCTATGGATCCAGCAGTAATGTTCAGGGCACTGACAGTGTTATTATCCATTACTGCGGTTTCAATCTGACTATTTGATGGTACAGTTGTTTGAGTTGTCTGTAGTGTTGAAAGTTATTTCTGTTGCAGTGATGATTGATCCAGGTCTGAAATACATTTTTAAAAAATAATGAAAAACAATTAATTTTTTATGTAACCACTACAATTATGTAACCACTACATTAATGGTTTGTTTAATGTAGACACACACACACACACACACACACACACACACACACACACGAGAGAGAGAGAGAGAGACTTGACTTTTAAATTACATTTTATTTTACATGAAAAACTTAAAATATTAAATTCTTATTTAAAAGAAAAACTTCAGAGAGAGACAGAGAGAGAGAGAGAGAGAAAGAGAGCACTGTTAAAATATGTTTTATTTACCTGAATCCTAGGACTTGAACTGCTAGGAAGGAAGGAAACATGCTTTTGAAGACAGGTTCAAGCTGTAACAAATAATAGACAGTTACAACAAACACTTGTAATGTGATTTTCAATGATTGTAAAGGTAAATTTTATATTGACCATGGATTATGTCATTATATGGAATCGGTTACATGGGTTTTAACTCACTGTGTTTTTTACAAGCCTTTTCCTGTTAATATATACTTGAGATGCTGGATTGTAGAGTTCAGTATCAAATGGATCAGAAGAGCTGAACTCCAATTTAATTTTCTCCACATTGACATGTACTGTTTTTGCATCAGTTGTTGAAGACATTTCAGTTGTAGAAGCTGTTGAGAGTCCTTTAAATGTTGTAGATGTTTCTGCTACACTAGTAAGGGATGTTACAGCAGGAGATGATGTGGCTGATGACAGTTCTGTTGTTGTTGGTTCTGGTGCAGTTGTTCCAACAGTTGTGCTCTCAGTTGTTGGTTCTGGTGCAGTTGTTCCAACAGTTGTGCTCTCAGTTGTTGGTTCTGGTGCAGTTGTTCCAACAGTTGTGCTCTCAGTTGTTGGTTCTGATGTAGTTGTTCCAACAGTTGTGCTCTCAGTTGTTGGTTCTGGTGCAGTTGTTCCAACAGTTGTGCTCTCAGTTGTTGGTTCTGATGTAGTTGTTCCAACAGTTGTGCTCTCAGTTGTTGGTTCTGATGTAGTTGTTCCAACAGTTGTGCTCTCAGTTGTTGGTTCTGATGTAGTTGTTCCAACAGTTGTGCTCTCAGTTGTTGGTTCTGATGTAGTTGTTCCAACAGTTGTGCTCTCAGTTGTTGGTTCTGATGTAGTTGTTCCAACAGTTGTGCTCTCAGTTGTTGGTTCTGATGTAGTTGTTCCAACAGTTGTGCTCTCAGTTGTTGGTTCTGGTGCAGTTGTTCCAACAGTTGTGCTCTCAGTTGTTGGTTCTGATGTAGTTGTTCCAACAGTTGTGCTCTCAGTTGTTGGTTCTGATGTAGTTGTTCCAACAGTTGTGCTCTCAGTTGTTGGTTCTGATGTAGTTGTTCCAACAGTTGTGCTCTCAGTTGTTGGTTCTGGTGCAGTTGTTCCAACAGTTGTGCTCTCAGTTGTTGGTTCTGATGTAGTTGTTCCAACAGTTGTGCTCTCAGTTGTTGGTTCTGATGTAGTTGTTCCAACAGTTGTGCTCTCAGTTGTTGGTTCTGATGTAGTTGTTCCAACAGTTGTGCTCTCAGTTGTTGGTTCTGGTGCAGTTGTTCCAACAGTTGTGCTCTCAGTTGTTGGTTCTGATGTAGTTGTTCCAACAGTTGTGCTCTCAGTTGTTGGTTCTGATGTAGTTGTTCCAACAGTTGTGCTCTCAGTTGTTGGTTCTGATGTAGTTGTTCCAACAGTTGTGCTCTCAGTTGTTGGTTCTGATGTAGTTGTTCCAACAGTTGTGCTCTCAGTTGTTGGTTCTGATGTAGTTGTTCCAACAGTTGTGCTCTCAGTTGTTGGTTCTGATGTAGTTGTTCCAACAGTTGTGCTCTCAGTTGTTGGTTCTGATGTAGTTGTTCCAACAGTTGTGCTCTCAGTTGTTGGTTCTGATGCAGTTGTTCCAACAGTTGTGCTCTCAGTTGTTGGTTCTGGTGCAGTTGTTCCAACAGTTGTGCTGTCAGTTGTTGGTTCTGATGTAGTTGTTCCAACAGTTGTGCTCTCAGTTGTTGGTTCTGATGTAGTTGTTCCAACAGTTGTGCTCTCAGTTGTTGGTTCTGATGTAGTTGTTCCAACAGTTGTGCTCTCAGTAGTTGGTTCTGGTGCAGTTGTTCCAACAGTTGTGCTCTCAGTTGTTGGTTCTGATGTAGTTGTTCCAACAGTTGTGCTCTCAGTTGTTGGTTCTGGTGCAGTTGTTCCAACAGTTGTGCTCTCAGTTGTTGGTTCTGATGTAGTTGTTCCAACTGTTGTGCTCTCAGTTGTTGGTTCTGATGTAGTTGTTCCAACAGTTGTGCTCTCAGTTGTTGGTTCTGATGTAGTTGTTCCAACAGTTGTGCTCTCAGTTGTTGGTTCTGATGTAGTTGTTCCAACAGTTGTGCTCTCAGTTGTTGGTTCTGATGTAGTTGTTCCAACAGTTGTGCTCTCAGTTGTTGGTTCTGATGTAGTTGTTCCAACAGTTGTGCTCTCAGTTGTTGGTTCTGATGTAGTTGTTCCAACAGTTGTGCTCTCAGTTGTTGGTTCTGATGTAGTTGTTCCAACAGTTGTGCTCTCAGTTGTTGGTTCTGATGTAGTTGTTCCAACAGTTGTGCTCTCAGTTGTTGGTTCTGGTGCAGTTGTTCCAACAGTTGTGCTCTCAGTTGTTGGTTCTGATGTAGTTGTTCCAACAGTTGTGCTCTCAGTTGTTGGTTCTGATGTAGTTGTTCCAACAGTTGTGCTCTCAGTTGTTGGTTCTGATGTAGTTGTTCCAACAGTTGTGCTCTCAGTTGTTGGTTCTGATGTAGTTGTTCCAACAGTTGTGCTCTCAGTTGTTGGTTCTGATGTAGTTGTTCCAACAGTTGTGCTCTCAGTTGTTGGTTCTGATGTAGTTGTTCCAACAGTTGTGCTCTCAGTTGTTGGTTCTGATGTAGTTGTTCCAACAGTTGTGCTCTCAGTTGTTGGTTCTGATGTAGTTGTTCCAACAGTTGTGCTCTCAGTTGTTGGTTCTGGTGCAGTTGTACTAACAGTTGTGCTCTCAGTTGTTGGTTCTGGTGCAGTTGTTCCAACAGTTGTGCTCTCAGTTGTTGGTTCTGATGTAGTTGTTCCAACAGTTGTGCTCTCAGTTGTTGGTTCTGATGTAGTTGTTCCAACAGTTGTGCTCTCAGTTGTTGGTTCTGATGTAGTTGTTCCAACAGTTGTGCTCTCAGTTGTTGGTTCTGGTGCAGTTGTACTAACAGTTGTGCTCTCAGTTGTTGGTTCTGATGTAGTTGTTCCAACAGTTGTGCTCTCAGTTGTTGGTTCTGATGTAGTTGTTCCAACAGTTGTGCTCTCAGTTGTTGGTTCTGATGTAGTTGTTCTAACAGTTGTACTCTCAGTTGTTGGTTCTGATGTAGTTGTTCCAACAGTTGTGCTCTCAGTTGTTGGTTCTGGTGCAGTTGTTCCAACAGTTGTGCTCTCAGTTGTTGGTTCTGGTGTAGTTATACTAAAAGTTGGGCCCTTAGTTGTTGTGGTTGATGTTGTTGTAAATGGTGTTGTTATATTAACAGTTGTGCTCTCAGTCGTTGGTTCTGGTGTAGTTATACTAAAAGTTGGACCCTTAGTTGTTGTGGTTGATGTTGTGGTTGATGTTGTTGTGGCTGTTGTTGTTGTGGCTGTTGTCGCTGCTGCAGGTTTAGGGATATGGTTACAATTCAATTTATGGACTGTAATATTTTTCCAGAATCATCAAAATATGTGGACAGAGGATTGTGTCTAACTCTGCAAAATCAGGATGTGCAAGAGTAACTATTAACTAAGAGAACTTAGAGAACTAGTACCTATTAAGGAATTGTTAGTTCACACAAGCTGCATACGTTTGACGAGATTCGGCCACAAGGTGGCGTTATAATATTTACAATCAAAAGATCACTATGAGCTAATCTCTAAAGTGTTCTTGTCTATTAATTTTTGAATGTGTCTAAATACATACAGTCCTGGTCAAAAGTTGGTTTTAACAAAATAAGATTACTTTTTCATTTAGTACTGGCCTGATATTTTACATAAAATACGTTTACATATAGTCCACATGACAAAATAGGATATGAATTTATACAAAATGTTCAAAAGTTTACACACACTTGATTCTTAGTATTATGTGTCATTACCGTTAGGACCCGCAGGTGGTATGTTATTTGATGGGCCCCCTCTCCTTCCCTGAGCATCTGAACTGGCCAATAGCACTAGAAGTTAAGAATATCATCAGAACATATCCTCAGTATCTCCTCAATTGAATTATTAATTGATTTACAATTCACTTACTGATAAAAATCCATATTATAATAAATGTTCTCTCTCCATCCTGGAAAAGGTCAAGTGGTGAAGAAGAGTCTGGAAAGTAAGCAATATATCACTGAATATATATACATAGATACATACACACTCATTTTCCATCATCAAAGAGATGTTGTAGGAAAAGAAAGCACAACTTATAAAAACATCACTGCAGCCTAAACTACAAACAATACTTCAATATTAAAATCAATTTCACAAAATTGTACATCGGAATCAGAAATAGTAGCAAAGTATCTGTTAAAGGAGTAGTTCACTTTTAAAAAAAACTTTTGCTGATAATTTACTCACCCCCATGTCATCCAAGATGTCCATGTCTTTCTTTCTTCAGTCGAAAAGAAATTAAGGTTTTTGATGAAAACATTCCAGGATTTTTCTCCAAGTAATGGACTTCAATGGGAATTTAGGACGACTGAATAAGGGTCTTATCAAGGCGAAACGATCGCTCATTTAAAAAAAAAAAGTTTTATAAGCTCATATGGTCACCTTGCTCTGTCCTGTGATGCGCGTTCGTGACTCTCCTGTTCAAACTCGTTCATCAAAATTAACAAATCTTTTTCCGAGTCAATTCATTTCGTTCGACCAAATGACACGAAAAAAGATTTATTCATTTTGAGCATTTGAGCTTATAGAACTTAAACTTTGTTACTTATTATTGAATGAGCGATCGTTTCTCTTGATAAGACCCTTATTCATTGTCTGGAATCGTTTAAAGTCCTTTGAACAGTTTGCACTGAAACTGTCTTTTGGACCTTGAACCGTTTGGTTCCCATTGAAGTCCATTATATGGAGAAAAATCCTGGAATGTTTTCATCAAAAACCTTAATTTCTTTTCGACTGAAGAAAGAAAGACGTGGACATCTTGGATGACATGGGGGTGTGTAAATTATCAGCAAAAGTTTTTTTTAAAGTGAACTACTCCTTTAACAGTGTTACTGAGTTTGAACCCATTCCTAATGCATTTTGAAAGAGTTAAATTACAGTAATTGGTAAACCAGTAATTTACAGTTAGTAAACTAACTGTGTTCCTGTATTAACAACCTTTCCTCCTACCGCTGTACTAAACATGACTGTTACAACTGGCAATTACTGCATCTGAGCCCTGCTTCTGTTTAATTTGAAAATGTAAAAAAATAAAAGTTAAAAAAATTCACGTTCGTGTGTAAAAAGAAGAAATTCATCTTGAGCACCTTACAAAATTCATTTAGAAACAGGACTTCTACACACCTCTACTTTACTAATACCTAAGCTCACAGACTACAGCAAAAAGTGCACTGTAAAAAAATATTTTCATGATTTGCAATCACAAAATTTTTTCTTTTGTCAAATCAACTTAGATAATTTATGTAGTTATAGCAAATAACATAATATTTTGAGTTTCTGATGCTTAAATCAATCTCCTTTATTGTATTAACTCAAAATTTCAATGAACTTAAAATTTGAAGGCAACCAGGTTATTTTTTTTAAGTTAAACCAATAATATTTTTTTTACAGTGTGTCATCCTTTACCCCCTTCTAATAAAAAAAAATAGTGTTACAAATTCTCGCTTTCGTCATAATTAATAACACAAATATCTATAATAATAACATACCAATAAACCAAAAACATACCTTACAATCCTTAGAGCAAATATATTGAACACTGAACTGCAAGAAGAAAATTGTTAATCCACAGTTGGCTCAGGTGTTGCAAGTTATCTTTATGCTTTGCTCAAGATGTAGACTCACCTGTGTCAATACTGCCTCTTAAATAGATTGTGATGACGTCCTGAGGGACGGTTGTTGAGTTTTTTTTTTTTTTGGCCTTTATTGAAATGCACAAATGAGCAATTGGAATGCTTCTTGGCTGAGGCTTTGATTTTGTGTGTCAACAGTCTGTATTGTTTGCAAAAAGCTATGCAAAGTTTGCATAGTTATTTATCACAGCTGCGGTGATGATTCTAAAGAAAATCTCAGGTTTATAAATAGAGGATTTTAAGCAACTTGACAAGCCCTCTCTCTAAAAAGGTAAATCTAAATGTGACAATATTATATGATATTGGATTTTTATAAATTTGTAAATTGTTTTAGGCAATATTGAGATTTTTCTCTCTAGGGTTTTTTTTTAAAGATGCAATGATTATAGTTTTAATCTAATTGTGAAAAAATGTAATGGTAAATTAAAAATTCTCAGTCATGAATGAAAGAACAAAATACTGTAGGACTTATTAGTATTAGTATTAATGTCAAGTGTGAGCAAACATGCATGTTTCATTTATATCATCATGCAGCTCATTTGCATATGTCAAACGTTCATGCTTACTACTCATGCTAAATGTCAAAAGACACCTGGTTACCCAAAGCATTCTTCACATTCACTGCTTGTGGGAATGTTTCTAATTTTAAAAAGTAATGCACGGGTACTCTCTTAAACGAGTGCGTCAATTCCTTATTGATTGGCAGTGCGTTAACTGGTGTCTTTATATTGTGTCATTTGTTTGCAATTTCTGACCTAGTTTAAATCTCATTAAAATAATCATTAAAAATGTCTGTAACATTTCAGAGATATTTGTTAGGTATTGAATATAAGATATATAATATTGAAACATTATAATGTATAATGTTTACAATATAAACATAAAATGTAATAAGCAACTATTATAAATAAAAGGAGCATATAGAAGTTTATTCTTCAGGTAATTAGGGTTGAAGTGTCACATTGCTTAAGTAAAGTAAAATCAAGTAGTTGTCATTCATGACATTACAATCAGGTCTCAGAGATGAGTAGATGGGTGTGGTGGGTGTTACTGTGAACCACCCTCCACTTTAGACTTATTGAAACTGCACATTTGATGTGGTGGACACAGGTGATGTGAAACCCGGCCTCGGAGAAGAGCTTTATATTAAATAATGTAATGTATCATTTTGATCCAGTAGGCCTGAATATACAGTAATCTTTACTTTACCTCACAAACCTTCATCAGCACTACGTTTCCATTCTCACACATTGTGGATCTGCAATATAAAGTTTTTTCTAGGATTGTTAAACATTTAATAAAGCTGTATATTATGTTAACAATGACGAATGCATAATTTTGCTGATTTTAACATTGGGATGTGAACTGTTATTTCATGAATTCTGACTTATTTGGATTCTCATGTTAAAAAATTGTTGGACGTATGACAGAGTATGTTTGTACCAAAGCTATGGTCGTAAGTTCAATTCTTGTTCAATTGTTCAACGAGTCTGTGTTTAACGAAACCATCGTTCTAACGAACATTAGCGAAAACAGCATCGCAAACTTGTGTTTACTCACCCTTGAGCTCTGGTTAGAGAGAGTTTCTAGATTGCATGACGTGGACTCATGAGCCAAATAAGCAAGCTGACATTCGGTACAACCTGTGTCTTTTATTTGAAATACAAATGTAATTTACGACTTTGAGTTTGTCGAGATTAAATGTGTCTTTTTTGAAAGGCTACGTAGGCTCCGTTAGCTGCGTAAAGAACGAGATTGAATCTGGAAATAAAGCAAAATTAGTCCTCCGATGTCATATCTGTAATTTATAGCAAAACATCTAGCATTAATTTGATCTCAGACAGATTCATTAAAAAAAGTTATTACTCCACCACGTGTGTGACATCATTAAACAAAGTGGTTGAATGACCAATTTGCGACAATATGGTTTCAGGTTGTGATTTGCGAGGTGATTTCTTTAATGATGGCAACTATTTTAAGCAGCGAGTTACGTCATTGTACGGGAAATGCACCCAGAAGCGAGAAGCAAGCAAAACCATGAAATGAAGAATGAAATCATTAAATAATTGCGTTCATCATCTCCCAATTGACCTATGGCTAAGCTCACGCCCCAAATGCGATGTGCCAATCACAGTGCGCAGCTTAACCCAATACACTCAGACATTCTCTGCTTACCACGTTCATTGGAATCCAATATGAATGGTTTTAAAGACTGGAAGTATGTTCAGCGCAGATTTTTACGCAAAAGCACTTCAACTTTTGAAGATGAAATCTTTTAAAGGAGCTGTATGCAATATTGTGGCCAAAACTGGTACTGCAATCACTTTCAAATGAGGGTTTATCCCCCCTACCTTCTTGATCTCGAGGTTGCCAGATATGCTGCAGGTTCCAGCAGGAATATCAGGCTGCCACAAGAAGTTTCCAATGGCAAGTGACGATCCTACACAGTGAGTTTTTTTCTGTTAATTAATTATTTCTGACTTTGTCATGAAGTATTTAAAATTCATATCGAGTTTTTTTTTTTTTTTGGTTTCGCAACGTTTTTGCGTAGACATTTTTTATCTTAGTCCGACATGTTTGTAGCTGCAGCTGGGGTAACTAGAGAGAGCTGGCAACCCTACTGACCCTGTGATTGGTAGATCGATGGAGGGTGGCACATCAGGAACAAAACACAACATGACAACATCAACATCAGTTGAGGGGTGCAACTTTTAAATGACAATATCCTGGCCGGACTACTGTTGTCAGTGATATAAGTGTTTGAAATAAACATGATTTCTTAATGTCTAGTGACATATCAGGGAAAATTTATGATTAATTGAAATCAATTTCTTGCATACAGTTCCTTTAATAATATATTATTAAATTAAATTGTTGTTTCTCATTCTAATATGGCTAGCTATAAACACTGACTGACAGGGGTGGGGTAGGATGCAACACAACTTCAAAAAGTGTTATCTTACAACCATCCCCTTGCAAACAACTAAGAATCATTTTACAGAATGCCAAGAAACTGAAAAAGAATAGAGGTGTTTTTTTAAAGCAACTAATGAGGTTTCATAAGAGGGCAGATCTGTTGTGAAGACAATGCTGAAAGCCAGTGAAGACTGCATGTACACTGTACGAATGATGACATTGAATCGTAGGCTATGATGCAAGTTAGTATAGAAGATTAAAACGTCATCAGCATCCACTAATGGTAAACAAATAGAGCAAGATGAATCGCACTTTGGCAATTGTGCTTTTTTAATGTGCACTGAAAAAAGGAGAATATGGGTGCGGTCATTGCTTGGGAAAAGGGGTGAACTTGACATGCAAACTTTGCAAATGGAGCTTGAGGTAAAGGGTTTTAAGATTTTGTCTTGTTTATCAATACTCCATTTCCTGTTGCATGTTTATTGGCTAGTTAGTAGACGTACTGTAGGTCGTAGCAGCAAACACACTGTCAGAAACTTATTACAGGCTATCTTTGTTCGCAATGGCCGTCTTCTGAATCTCTCCCCACTGGATGACTTAGGACCACCGTGTAGGAACCGCCACAATCTCAGAAATTGCCAGTATTGGTCATCTTTCGTCTGGGACAGCCCAAAATCTGGGCATAAAAATGTGCCCTATGCGTTTCTGGGCCCACCAAGTATGCGCTATAGGATTAAACTTTCATGTTTCACCATTGTCACTCTTTTTTTTTTTTTTTTTTTTTTTTTTTAAATAAATACACTTTGGTAATATAAATGGCTATTTCTGTATTTTTACATGTATTTATGTATTTATTTATGCATTTATATATGTATTTATACATTAATTTATACATTAATGTATTTTTTATTCATATATTTATTTATTTTTAAATTTATTTATAAATTTATTATCTGTATTTCCACATTTCTACATATTTTATTTTATTTCTGTATTTCCACATTTTATTTATTTCTGTATTTCCAGTTCAATTCTGCTTCAGACTGATGTTGGCACCCCCCAATCAATTAGCATACAGGCGCAGGGAAAAATAAATGTGGAAATACATCAGTAAATGTAGAAATGTGGAAATACATAAATAAATGTATAAATAAATACATATATAAATACATAAATGTATAAATAAATGTATAAATAAATAAATAAATAAATGCATAAATAAATGCATAAATAAATAAATAAATAAATACATGTAAAAATACAGAAATAGCCATTTATATTACCGAAATATATTTATTTTCACTATATTTCTGCATTTATTCATTTATTTCTACTTTTATTTATTTTTCCTTTTATTATTTTTAGTCTTTCATACATGCATACACTCCTTAGTCAAACAGAAAGTGGATTTGAATTATGGTCAGTCATTGAGAGAGAGGAATTGTTTTGGATATATTTTTTCGGGATTGTTTGAATAAACATGGTTTTGAAGCATATTGCATGATGTACCCATTGTTTTTGCTTCTTTTGTCTAATTGTTACAACTCGCCTCAGTATATGTGATAATCTACCCCGGGCATAGTAGTGGGCTGGGTTGTAACTTGTAACAAAGGCACATCATGTATTTGACATTAACCCATAATGGCTTTGATATTGTTACAGTGGTTTGAATTGGTGCTTTTTTCTAGTAAACAAATGTTGGTACTTTGTATAAAAGTTCAGAGCTCTATAGCTAAAACAAATTCAATGAGTTAAGGATGCTGAAGTAAAAAGTGTTACAACCATATTTGGGTCTCCCCTTACTTTACAGTGAATTCCAATCAGAAAACAATTGACTGCATAACACAAGCTCAAATACATTAAGGGCTTAGTGACAATTCCAACACATACCCACACACCAAGCTATTGCAAAGATATAGGCTTGTCAATCTCAACTTCATGCCCATGACGCACATACTCGGAATGGCTCTTTTTCGTTTGGCAAGAGTTGACATTTCAATCAGGAAGTTCAGTTCTATTGTTGCTCCTGTCATTATTTAAAATAACAAGAAACTATATTGAACTTGACTAGCAGGATACGTGTATTTTTCATTAGCAAATTGTAGACTTTGAAAAGGTGACACACAGGCACCATGCATGACTTGAATGCAGCCTCCTTGGAAGTTTGTTGAGGTTCCCTGGCTTGAGAAACACTGCTTTACAGCACTGATGTAAATGTCGTAACATTGGTGGAGAAATAATCCTGTTCTAAATGACTAGGATGTTTTAAGTGACACAGCAAGCAAACTGTATGTACAATATGCAACATGAATCTATCACAACCATTAGCTGAAAGAAAAGAAAAACCACAAAGAAGAAAACTGTCTCAATGGCTCAATGAAAGGTGTTGCGTTCTTATCAAGAATTTTGGCAGTTAGTCATAATGTTCAGTTATTTCAATGATGTGAAGCAGACAAACTGGCCTAACCAAACTGCCTCTAGACGTCACGTAAGGCACATTGACTACAGGTTACTGAGACTGTTTATATTTTTGGTATCACCCAGATCACAATACAAGCTTAACTCAGACGAAGTGCTTGTACTGAACATGATACTCTTGATATCTGTCTTTAGTTCTGTCACTTTCTGAACAGATCTCCAGGGCACAAATTTGCCCATTTTCTTTCAGACCATTTTAATGTCATGGTGGATTGGTGACCTATGGAAATTCTGACCTATGGAGTTGAAGTTTATATAATATAGCTATTCTGCCATAGAGAGATAATATTTCAGACCTCTACATTTTGTAACCAACCAACAAAGGTACAGTTAGCCTGGTCCTACCAGACACATTTCATTTGTACAGAGAGTCTGGCCACTATCCATTGACAAGCGTTAACTTCCTTGAAGGCCAGTACTCTGTTAAAGTTTAAAACTATTGGATCTGCCTAGAGTCACTCCAGATCTGCCATAATCAATTGCTGACGTTTGGTTGTGCAGATGTATACAACTCCAAACTAGCGCACATAGTTCCTAGCCACTCCATCTGTTTGCTGATTGGACCGGTGAAAAAAATATCAGAGAAAACCCAAGAATATACAGCAAACCCAGAGATAGTACTGAAAGGAAGTTGATAATTGAGCGGAAGTACGGAAGAACTTTTTAGGGGCCTAAAATGTACCAAGAAAACATCCCCCCACACCATTACACCACCACCACCAGCCTGCACAGTGGTAACAAGTGGATGTTCTCATTCAGTTTACACCAATTTCTGACTCTACCATCTGAATATCTCTAACAGAAACTCGAGTCTCATCAGACCAGGCAACATTTTGCCAGTCTCCAACTGTCCAATTTTGTTGAGCTCGTGCAAAATTGTAGCCTCTTTTTCCTATTTGTAGTGGAGATGAGTGGCACCCGGTGGGGTCTTCTGCTGTTGTAGCCCATCCGCCTCAAGAGTAATGCTTCAGTTACACAGACTTCAACTTTCAGCATGCAAAACACAACAACGGAAACAATTAAATTGTATTTATCAAGTAAATTATTAAGTACCCTCGACAGTTCTTTTTCTAGTATCTAGAACTCTTGTGTAAGTGAACTAAACTAACTAAGCTTTTGTCAGTAAAACATACTATTCCTATTTCACTTTACTTGAAGAAAATGTGAAAACCAATTGCACATATTTTTTGAAGTCTCCATAGTTTAAAATGGAAGATTAAAACCATGTTGAGAATATTTAAGATGTTTGCAGAACGCATTATAACACTGGAATTACTCAGTAATCTTACAATTAAACTTAATTGAGATAAGGAAATATAATAGAGTATGTTAACTAGAACTGACATTAAACTAACTTGATATTTATTACTTAATTTACTTAGGAAGAGTTAGCTTTCTTTGCTGGAAAATGATGTCTGATCTTGATAAACAGCTTATTTTTCCACCTGAGATTGACACCACTAACCTCCGACCCAACACTATCTCACAACCAATTTGTACGAATTACGATTACGAAGTGGTTAAAAAGGTACTAATTCGTACTAATTCATACGACTCACGTGATGGTTAGGTTTAGGGGCGGGGTCAGGGTGTAGGTCATTCGTACGAATACATACGAATTGGCCAATTCTTAAAAATATGTACGATTTGCAAAAAGGTTGTATGAATTGTTACGAATTAGCCACCTCATAAAATTCGTACAGAAATTCCCATGAGATGGGGTTGTCCAACCAGATGTTGTGTTGTGGTCTGGATCAGCACGGATTGTTCCGCTGATAGAGTTAACAGTGCAATGGGAGGATGCGGTAGATGAGGCTTATGAGAGTAAGAAACTGCGGTACGCTCATTTGGCCACTGAAGCAGAACAGCGAGGATGGAGAGTCCACGTTTATCCAGTGGAAGTGGGTTGTTGAGGTTTTGTGGCACACTCTACAGTGAACAGGAGCTTACTGTGAAAAGTTTTAGGCACCTGTCAAAGATGCCTTAAAGGGTTAGTTCACCCAAAAATGAAAATTAAGTCATTAATTACTCACCCCCATGCTGTACCAACCCCGTAAGACCTTCGTTCGTCTTCGGAACACAAATGAAGATATTTTTGATTAAATTTGAGAGCTGTATCACTACCACATAGGCTGCCTAAGGGAATGACACTCGACGGCCCAGAAAGTCTGTTTGTTTGTTTGTTTGTTTGTTTATTTATCAGGACAATGTGCAGTTACATTAAAAAGATGGCTGCACCAGATTTAGCACAATGCTAATTTCCTATCTGTAGTCCTACACAATTAACAACATATAGTAAGGTTAAAATTACTTAAGCACAATTAAAATTTAAATATAACAAAGATAGTACATTTAAAATAAAAAGATTGGCAAATTTTCTTTCTAGTCAATGAAGAAAATATTCCATGTGACTACAGTGGCTCAACTATAAGTTTATCAAGGGACGAGAGACTCTTTCTGTGCAGAAAAAACAAACAAAAATCAACTTTTCTTGTTGGCCTGAAACGAGACTTCAAGAGATTTCCATGACGCATGCGCGAGAACTGAACTGAAGTAGTTGAAGGAGTCGCAATGTCTGCGCATGCGTCGTGGAAATCTTTTGAAGTCTCGTTTCAGGCCAACAAGGAAGAAAAGGAATAGTTGAATAAAGTCGTTATTTTTGTTTGTTTTTTCGCACAGAAAGTAGTCTCGTCGCTTGATAAACTTATAGTTGAGCCACTGTTGTCACATGGAATATTTAAACATTTTCTTCATTGACTTTCTGGGCTGTCAAGTGTCATTCCTTTAGGCAGCCTATGTGGTAGTGATGCAGCTCTCAAATTTATTCAAAAATATCTTCATTTGTGTTCCGAAGACGAACAAAGGTCTTACGTAGGTACAGCATAGTGGGTGAGTAATTAATGACTTAATTTTCATTTTTAGGTGAACAAACCCTTTAAAAGAGAAATCTTTACAAAAATAATTGGAATAGTTTTTATTTATCAACTTTGCTATTGGAGTGGCATGATACACAATGTCTAATGATTGATAACAAGCATTACCTGCGTACCACACGTAATAATTCTAAAAATGTCTTAATTGGGGGAAATATATATATATATATATATACATACAAACATATACAATATATATATATATATATATATATATATATATATATATATATATATATATATATATATACATATATATATATACATAAACATTACCGGACAAAACAAAACACAGTATAATTGAGTGGGTGTGGTGGCATATCTTGTCCTCCACATTTATAGAAAAGGCAAACTAATTGTTCAAGAATCACAATAAACTGGTTTCAAAAATGAAACACAGCACAGCTAACATTAAGTTGGCGTCATAATTCCTACAGTTTCTTATTTTTTTCAGCTTTTATATACAGTACGAACTGGATGAAAGATGGCATGCAAAATGTAGGCGGTTTCAAAACCTATGGTGCTCCCTACACACAAATATTTTTATGTAATGTTTATGATGCCCAAAAAATGCAATCTAGATGGGAAGCCACTGCATTAGTCCGCATAAATCCACCGGCTTCCCCTCCAAAAACCAGCACAGAACGTCCCATTCAACCCTCTGGTTACCAGCCATAACCTCTCCAGATCTACCCTATTTAATCTACCATAGAAGTGATATTTTTATTTCATTTGTTTATTTTATTTATTTATTTTGAGCAATATGTAGTTACACATGACAAGGCAATAAGAAGCATTTTGATTAATCTGTACAAGCCTTTAAATTCATCATACTTTCATCAACTGTAACAAAACTTCAATCTATTGCTCGAAACGGAGTGGTAGAAGTCAAACTTATTTGAACCCAACCCGGTACACAATACACAAGATGATCAACAATGGGTATAGAGATGAAGAATCAATTCTACATTTAGTGCTAATATTTTATAGCCAAGTGGTTCTCAAATGGTGGGTCATGATCCAAAGATAGTTGCAAACCATTACATTTTACAGGCGCAATTCAATGTTTGTTTGTATCTTATTATTAACACTATAGTTTTTGTAGCAACATAAACAGGCTTATCGACTTTCAAAAGGAGAATATCACTTATCCTGAATTTACCGAAGCTACCTGTTCACTTCCTTTCAGCATTGCCTAATTTTACAATCATGAGCTATTCAGTGCAGAATCTCCTATTGAATGGGATTTGACAATGTGTATGATGTATGTAATGCATTTAGCCTTGATAAATGATTTTATTCAATAGCAAACAAACACTTGGCCAGATGTTGTGTTAGGACTGTCCATATTATTATACAGTAAGTGTGTGAAACTCAGATGAACAGCCTTTGACGTCAGTAACATAATAGAAACAAAACATCAAGTTAAGTTGGAAAGTGATTTCCTCCTTTTGAAAGTCGATAAGCCTGTTTATGTTGCTATCAGAAACTATGGTGTTACTAATAAGTAAACAAACAAACATTGAATTGCGCTTGTAAAATGTAATGGTTTGCCATACTATCTTTGGATCATGACCCACCATTTGAGAACCACTTGGCTATAAAATATTAGCACTAAATGTAGAATTCATTCTTCATCTCTATAGCCATTGTTGATCTTGTGCGTCACTTCTATGGTAGATTAAATAGGTCAAATAAGTTAAATAGGTTAAATAGATTTGGAGAAGTGGTTATGGCTGGTAACTGGTTTTTGGAGGTGAACCCGGTGGATTTATGCGGACTAATGCAGTAGCTTTCCACATATTGCATTTTTTGGGCATTGTAAACATTGCAAAAAAATATTTATGTGTAGGGAGCACCGGTTTTGAAACCGCCTACATTTTGCATGTCATCTTTCATCCAGTTCACCTACTGTATATAAAAACTGAAAGAATTAAGAAACAAACTAGGAATTCTTATGTTGCTAACTTAATGTAGCTGTGCGATGAATGTAATACATGCAGCTCATCAGGGTTGTTTACCTTTCAGCATTTTTACAAACATTTCCAAAATGAAAGAGAAACCAGTCAACTAATTCTTCAACAATTAGTTTCCCTTATATATTAATGCGAGGACAATATATGTCACACCCACTCAATTATACTGTGTACTGTTTAGTTCATTGCAGACACACACACACATATATATATTTATATTTATATATATCCCAATTAAGAAATGATTAGAATTATAAGTGTGGCACGCAGGTGATGCTAAAGATCAATCATTAGCCACTGTGTATGACGCCACTCCAGTGGCGAAGTTGATAAAAACTATTCAAATTATTTTTGGAAGAATTATCTTTTAAGGCGTCTTTGACAGGTGCCTGAAACTTTACACATTAGGCAACTGTACACTGTAATAACAAGTTCAGTGTACTTAAAAAAAACAATTGTAAACCAATTGCCTTTTGCATAGCAAACTTAAAGGGAAAACTGAAGTTAAGTTAATAATCGGCTAAAAGTTAAAGATCTTACTTAAGATTTAATTGTAAGAGTAATTCCAGTGTTATAATGTGTTCTGCAAACATCTTAAATATTCTCAACATGGTTTTAATCTGCCATTTTAAGCTATGGAGACTTAGCAATCGGTTCCCACATTTTTCTTCAAGTAAAGTTAAATAGGAATATTGTACTGACAAATGCTAAGTTAGTTAGTCACACTTACTGTATATAATAATAGGGACAGTACTAACACAACATCTGGCCCAGTGTTTGTTTGCTATTGAATACAATTATTTATCAAGATTAAATGCATTGCATACATCATACACTTTGTCAAACCCCATTAAATAGGATATACTGCACTGAATAGTTCATGAATTAGGCAATGCTGAAAGGAAGTGAACCGATAACTTCGCTTCATGGATTGGGCGAGTTCAGGATCTCACTGTTAGCAAGGAAGAGATCAGTCCTTCGTCATGGCTGACATTATTGAGTATTGATTTGAGATGAAGATTTTATATCAAGTTTAAAGGGATTCTGATTTAAAAACAAGCGAGAATACCATCCTTTAATAATCGTGCATACTTTAAAAATGTAAAACAGAATTGTTTGAAAAGTATGTATGATGATGGAAAATCTCAGCATGTGATGGCGAAATAAAATGTCAAAGTTTTTGTTCATGAGTGTTTTGTGTTGAGTAATGAGGTGGTGTGCTGATAGGCATTGTGTGGCCCCAGGGTGTCCACACCTATGTGTAAGTTTAGAAACCTTGATTAGCTGGTTCAGTCAGGTGTTTCTAATTTGGATTGGAGCTAGATTTAGCAGGACAGTGCCCCCAGGAGCAGGACTGGACACCTCTGGTATGACCTCCGCAGGCCAACCAAGTGACACCAACGCATTCTCATCCTAAGGCGTCATATAGTGACATTTCGTCTAAATCCAACGCACAGAGCTTTGTTTGGTTATGGGTAGGTTTAGGCCTGGGGTAGGGTTAGGGTTAGACCACTAGAAGGTGCCTTCTGGCCCGTATATAGCTTTTAAATCAATATGTTCTCCTAACTAACCGCATAACATAAGATTTTATTATAACTAAGCAAGAAGAACCCACTCAACAGTGAGGCATAAGATTGTACAAATTCATACGAATTAGCAATCAATTCCCTCAAACCTTAAAGGGTAATTCCAACAGTTGAGACATGAATATGTATAAAAGTGGGTCATATATGTGGTAGAATAGTATCATAAATTTCTAATTTGGGTCCTTCTTGGCCGATAAAAGGCAGAAAATGACTTTTTTAGTACTTGTGGATTGTAGACAACAATCCCCATAGTGCATTGAATGCTCAGCTCTGCAGGCCACTCCCACTACTCCGCCCATCAATCTAGACTAGAGTTGAGCTCCACTCTACGCTAATATTGATAATGCGCGCTAATATAATATGATGACGTGAGAGCGACGTATAATATGACGATGTAGACCTAAACCTACCCGTCAAGGCAGCGCCCGCGCCATGGCGTGATTCTCATATGGGCTTCAGACCAAGGTTATAAGTCGTTAACGAAAACTAACGAAAAAACAAAAACTAGATGGGAAAAAACATTGTCGTTAACTAAAATAAAAATAAAAACGAGCCATTACAGAAAAACTAACTAACTAAAACTGTAATGTGTGTTTGCAAAACTAACTAAAATAAAATAAAATTATAGAGCAAATGTCCTTAGTTTTCGTCTTTGTGTCTTTAATTTTAACGCTATTGAAACACGCAGTGTATTCGTTCAGCTGCATTTCATTTCCCTGTAATGCTCTCCCTTCCATCTCTCTCACATGGGCGCGCACACACGCACACACACACACACACACACATGTTCAAAACATGAGAAACATGTAAATAATGACTGAGAGTCAATGTTCAGAAATTATTCATTATATTTTGTTTTGAACTATGCTGTATAGCTGTGTTTGCCGGTGTGATTGTTGTCAAAATCTTGTGATTGGTGTGAAAATTGTAAAGCTGTGGGATTTTTATATATAAGATATGTAGATTGTTGGTACAGTAAAGGAATTTCACATTGTAGGCTACATTTTATGTACTGATTTTAATGTTGAATAGATATTTCTAAAATTGTATGATGTTTTTGTCGAGTTATAATTCTTTTTCTGACCTTTTACAACCTTGCCCCTGACAAATAACCCAAACTACAAAAAAAGACTAAAACTAACACTAAAACTAATAAAAAATAAACTAAAACTAAGCATTTTCAAAAAATAGAAACTAAACTAAACTAGTAAACCCACTTTTAAAACTAATGAAAACTAAACTGAATTTGAAAATAAAAATTCAAAACTAAATAAAAATAAAAACTAATGAAAAATGCAAAAATATATAATAACCTTGCTTCAGACAATCCAACATGACATCATGACTTTTGCGTAAACATACACGCCACTTGACTTGAAAGTGGCGTGTATGTTATACTGCAAAAGTCATGATTATCTATACGCATTTTGAGCTATTCGTGTATGCGTGTATGTCTACGCCGCTAAATGTCCGAGTGATTTCGCGTGTTTGTTCACGCCGTTAAATGTCCAAGCGAAACAAAGCAAAATGTAGATCTACATCTGGGGAGCGAAATTTTTTTTCCTAGGATGGTCAGCGAAGACTACATAAATGCTAACCCCAGTGATGGGTAGGTTTAGGGACGTGGTTGGGGTGTAACGTTAGGTCAATGGCGTAACACGCTGAAAAGCGATTATGCGTGTTGTTAGCACGCCAAAAATGGAAATATCGAATTGGCGTGTCATACGCCATTTCATGAGATGGCTCCCTAATGCCTGCAAATTAGTTAGAATCTCCCGGAATCTAGAGCAAATGAGCAAGAGTGCGCATGTGAGACAGTGCTCCAAACCGTATAGTGTGCACACAAGAGAGAGAGCGAGAGAATTTGCGTGTGGCGCACCTTGTGACACCGAAATTTTCGTTCTTATTTGGTCTGGTTATTAACGTTTACGTCAGAACCGGTTCCCTACTGGCACCGCGTTTCGGTACCCAACCCTAAAAATAATGCATCCGTCTGCGTATCCAGTGCCTTAGTCCATATTTTCAAAAAGTTTCTGCCGGTAAAATCAAACGCACTGGCACTGATCTGTGATTGGTCCATTAGCGCATTAGGTCCAACCCCCTATGGGCGGGTTTGAAAAGGGTGGGAACTAGTTACAGAAATCCCCCTCTCTTACTCTTCCTTCTTACAATGACGTAAAATGACCATTATAAATAATACTGTTAGTTTTCTCACACAAACTGCTCGTTTACGTGTCTTTAGGCCATCAATGCGATATTTACATTTTAATTTGGACTTTTCTGTGCATGCTCTTTGAGGTGGTGACTAATAGACCTGCATTATATGACTGATTGACACGAACGGTTTGACCTAATAATATCAAAAATGAAACTACTGCGGAAACAAAGACACCTACTTCTTGGATGCCTTTGAGGTAAGCAAAAACATACCCAAAAATTAATATCAATTTTTAAAAAAAAGGTACAAATTGCCATGATAGTGTGTTGCCGAAATAATGTCTAACAAAAAAATGTGGATTTAGAAACATAACCTACTTTGTGAAGTCACTGGGGTTGTGTAGCATTTTGATGGTTGTTTGTTTTGTAATGTGATCTTGTTTCCTGTTGGCATGTTTTCAAATGACCCACTTGGCCCTTTCTCAACTGAGCTTGAATCTTTCCAGAAGAGGGCAGGCTTGACTCCTGTGTGGTATGTAATAATACTGATAGGAGATTAATGCAAATCTAAACCTGGCTTCTTGCATGAGAACGACAGCTCTTTACTTGAATTTGCATATTTTGTATTGACACAAACACCGGTATTAATAACAATGCAGAGACAATCACCACAGATATGCTTCCATTCAAGTGTCATTCCTAAGGAACTCGTCACATTACCACTGAACCTGTACCTACATTCACCGGGTGTGAAAGTGACACTGGCTGTACAACAGTTTGATTCATCAACAGCAAAGAATGTAATTCAGGAACATTCATTGCATATGGAGCCAGATCAGGCTTAAAAAATAATAATAACATTGTGTGTTTGAATTTCCGAATTGGATTTTGTAAATGTGAATTGTGCTATGTATTTATGAATTTTGTTTCGTAAATGTATTATTTTTGAGGCTGATGATCTGGCTTCATATGAAATGAATGTTACTGTACTTTCATCGTGACGTTTGACTGTCTAGGCGTTCAAAAGCAAATTGTTACTTCTGAATCTTCACACATAGGTTGTCAACACCTTGTAATCATTAGAACTCGTATGCCGCCTCTGTTTTTTAAAAAAAGAGCCTTTTAAGAGGTAAAGTATTGCCTGCAGGGTTCAAAATGAACTTGAAGTGCCAAAAGTGATTCAAATTTGGCTTTAGTGAGTAAACAAAGTAGCTATTCCTTACATTACACCACCAAAAATGCATGTAAAGAAAGTTTTTGTTCATGCATGATGATGTGAGTGACATAATGTCCTGGGATGTTTGTCACAATATGTCATACAGGGAAAAATAAGCCAATTTATTCATAAAAAAGTACTGGTGCAAAATACAGACCATTTGTTGGTGGTACATTTAGTGAATATTCCCAGTGTTGACAGATAAGGTTAAAAAGTTCATTTTGGCATGGATATGCTAGAGCTTTTTTTGCCCCCAAGCGCAAAGGTAAACCTCACCTTTAGATGATCCATCATAAGATCTGTGCTGCAACACAAGAACATACTAATTTTTTGTTTTGTTCTGGTGATGTTGCACTTCAAAGCAGGTATGTTAAGAACAAGAGTATCTTATCTGTCTGAGCACCTGCAGCCACAGATGTGAATCTCACATAGATAAGCACAGTTTGACATATGCTCTCTGAGACTGATAACAGGGAAGGTGTGTCAGTGAGGAAATAGATTTTGTCGGTCTGTAAAGATTCATTGAAGCCCACATGCTGGATAAAATCAGTGTTGAAATTGTTAAACTCTGAAAGTGCTGAGAGTTTAACAGTGGCTCATCTCACAGTAAGGAGGTCCTGTGTGGAGTTTGAATATTTTATCTTGCTGTGTCTCAATTCAAAAGCTGCATTCGTGGGTCATTCTACCTTCAAATGCACCCTTCATTTTACGAGCAATGAAGGACACAACAGATGGACCAGTTTCAACCACTTACCTAATGTATGGTCTAACGCACCCTGGAACTTGACTGTATGAAAAAAATAGAGAGTAAAACATGTAATATATGGGGCAGAGGTGACCCTAAATGGGCCAATGTGACCATATTTTAGACAGGTTGTGAACCCTGTCTGTGTGGGTTTCTAATACTAATACTGTGTTTGGTCAATACTTGGTAATACTGGCCATTTTAGTACAGTGAACTGATTGTCATGTTCAAGAAACCAATTTGAGATGATGCCCAATTGGCACTAAGGGGCCTAAAGTGTGCCAAGAAAACATCCCGCACACCATTACACCACCACCACCAGCCTGCACAGTGGTAACAAGGCATGATGGATCCATGTTCTCATGTTTACGCCAAATCTCTGATTCTTACCATCTGAATGTCTCAACAGAAATCAGGACTCATCAGACCAGGCAACATTTTACCAGTCTTCAATTGTCCAATTTTGGTGACCTCTTGCAAATTGTAGCCTCTTTTCCTATTTTTAGTGGAGATGAGTGGTACCCGGTGGGGTCTTCTGCTGTTGTAGCCCATCCGCCTCAAGGTTGTGTGTGTTGTGGCTTCACAAATGCTTCTTTGCTGCATACCTCTGTTGTAACGAGTGGTTATTTCAGTCAAAGTTGCTCTTCTATCAGCTTGAATCATGCTACGCTCAAAATAGCTTAAATCACCTTTCTTTCCCATTCTGAAATTCAGTTTGGAGTTCAGGAGATTGTCTTGACCAGGACCACACTCCTAAATGCATTGAAGCAACTGCCATGTGATTGGTTGATTAGATAGTTGCATTAATGAGAAAATGAACAGGTGTTCATAACAATCCTGTATAATGGAATTAATAAGCGCAATTAGGCAAAATTAAGAAATGTCCTGTTTGGTTGCAAAAATAATAAAATTCCTGTTGTGTGACAGTTAAATTCTTCTATTCAAAATTCCAGTCTAGTATCCTGTGGCATGTGAACTTCCTGGGTTTTTTAACAACAAGGAGCATGATTCTTTTTTCTTCTCTTTTACACAAATCAAAAACAGTGTATGCTGGTCTTTAAACTCTAAGTGTGTTTAAAAAAGCTCTTTTTAATTGTGGAAATATTGAGATGACAGCAAAGAACGAATCCTTTGATGATTATTAAAGCTGATAAAACAACTGACATTTATTGGATAGTAAAAAGTACTTTACTACAGTTAACTGCAATATAAAAAATATTGGAGTCAGGGATTTATGGATCTTTGACTGTAAATGCTTGTTTGCTGTCTCGTTCAACATCTCAATTCTAACAAATGTTTTCTGCTCCTTAGATCTATGTATTGAGTCTTTTTTCGAACAAATTAATCGGATGCGGATCTTTCCAAAGAAAATAATGATTCATCTTCAAGCATGTAGTAACTTACATAAGATATTATGAACAATCCCTCATATTTTTCAACAGCTCTGCTGAATTCTGGTGACTCCCACTTTTCCCAGTCAATTCCAGATGGATACTGAATTCGTTTTCCATTACAGATTTGAGCAAAACTTTTGCTAAATTTTCATGCAGTTGCAGCGTTACCATTTAATCAATGTAACTAATTTTTTTCCTCTCGAGCTAAGCCATTCCAAATATCATGACAACGGGGTTATTGGTTCACGTAGGCCTCAGCATACTGTTCGGCCACCGCACTAGCCATTCATTTTAATTAAAGGAGACGTAGGCGTGTTGTCCAAGCTTTAATGCCATGGAAAGTCTCTTATACTTGAGAGCGGCACATATGAGGTGTTTCTCCCTCATATCTGCTTCAAAGTCTTGATAAACTGGCCTTTCTTTGCTGTTTGAGAATCCAGTATTCCCGTAATACGTTGCGTGAGTTAATGGAGAACTCTATCTGTCGTCTTCTGTCCAACTGTACTGTGTAGTACTTAAAAATAATCGACTTTTACATGCCCAAGTAGAAAAAACCTGTTTCCATTGCAGTTTTGCGAGATATTCCTTTTCGAATGGCCTGAAAAAACACTTATTTGCAATAAATGGGAGGGTTTTTTTACGAAAATGTTGGTAGTCCATAGGGCTTAGGCTATTTTCAGTTCGCAATTTCGATTAGCTCAATTTGAAAGGTAATGGAAATGTCAGCTAATGAAGATGTTTTTTGAATTGCCCATTTCGGTTAGCAAATACAGTAAAATGGTAAATAGTTCGTTTTACATTGCCGTATGAAGTGTGTAATTTTGCGCTATGGCGGCGCCAAAGACAAAACTTGTGGAAAACAGTGATTACGTTAGAAACTCTGTTTCCGAACACCGAAATTACACACTTCACCTTTAAGGTGAGTACTTTGCAAGATGTCCTGCCCGGACATGCCCATTGAAAAAATCCCTTTGAGTCTCTCTCTGTCTTTCTACTTTTCTCTCCTCTTTTTCTTGACTGCTACACCCATCCACTGTAATGTAATTTCATGTCTTCCCTATACTTAAGGCTAACCACAAGCCTTCCATACCATGCACAGTAGAGAAGACTGGCTTTGCCACCATAGACTTCAGCTTTCATGCAGCAAACACTGTGCTCGAGGGTCCAGAGAAATACGCAGTGTTTTTCCAGCAATCGCAGCAGAGCATCGAATGCTAGACACTTTTGTCTTTAAAAAAACATCAAAAGTCTTAAACTAATCATACAAGCTGGGTGATCCTTTAGATGCCAGAATATCCAGGTGTGTCCCAGAACAGGTAGTCCGTCCTTATCTCTCCTGCATTATGAGGCAGGTGATTTTGAACCATTGCAGTGCGGAATGTGAGGTATCTGCCCTCATTCGCCCTTTGCCGATTGGTAGCAACGACAGATTCATTCGTGTTTGAGTGTCAGTATAAAGCGCACAAGCTTATGCATGTGTGTTCGTGTGTATGTGCAGGCATGCAATATTGAAGAAACACCTCCCCAGCTGTGAAAACAAATGCCACATCTGGCTGAAGGTGATTAAGGACATTGGCAAAAACAAAAATACATGCATGGGAACACTTCACTTTGCTAACATTAGTTAATGCGATGAATTTAACCAAATAAACAATAGTTTATATAAGTTATATATTTTGACGATATCCAATGCATTAACTTTATCTCACACATTAAAGGAGTAGTTCACTTTTGGAAAAAACGTTTGCTGATAATTTACTCACCCCCATGTCATCCAAGATATCCATGTCTTTCTTTCTTCAGTCAAAAGAAATTAAGGTTTTTGATTTTTCTCTATATAATGGACTTTCAGGGAACCAAACAGTTCAAGGTCCAAAAGACAGTTTCAGTGCAAAGGGCTTTAAATGACACCAGGCGGTGAGAAGGGTCTTATCAAGTGAAACGATTTGCTCATTAATATGAGAAAAAAAAAAAAAAGTTCGAGTTTTATAAGCTCAAATGGTCGCCTCGTTCTGTGATGTGCGTTCGTGACTCTCCTGTTTGAACTTGTTCATCAAAACGGAAGCTTTTTTTGCCATGTCAATTCTCGTTCGTTTTGTCCATTTGGAATGAACCAAATGAGCTTCGGAAAAGAGTTCATGGGAATGGGACGGAGTCGAAACAGGAGAGTCAGCGGACGTGCCGTCAGCAGAACAGAGCAAGCTACTTTTTGGATCATAGAAGACCCTCGATAAGACCCTTATTCAGTCGTCTGGAATCGTTTAAAGCCCCTTGAAGCTGCACTGAAACTGTCTTTTGGACCTTGAACCCGTTTGGTTCCCATTAGAAGTCCATTATATGGAGAAAATCCTGTAATGTTTTCCATCAAAAACCTCAGTTCTTTTTCGGGCTGAAGGAGAGAAAGACATGGACATCTTGGATGACATGAGTGAGTAAATAATCAGCAAAAGCTTTTTGAAAAAGTGAACTACTCCTTTTGAAAGCCAATCACAGATTTTTGTTTTTCTTTGCCTTGTGTCATTCTCTTGCCGTTTGTGTTTCACTTCTTCGCAACTGTGTTTGTTTACAATGTGTTTATTTGATGTTGTTGCCAGTCTCTTGTTTAATACCCCATTTACGTATTTCTATTTCTTTATTTGCAATTCCTTGTGTGATCACATATGGGGAAAGGGAACAGGTAAGAACTGCAGGTTACACTTTATTTTAAGGTGTCATTGTTACAATGCACTTATACATTTAAGTACTGAGTAATAAGAATTAACATCATGTGCTTACTAAAGGGTTAGTTTAGGATTAGGGTTAGTTGCATAATTTACCATTATGACCATGGTTAGTACATGTGTAACAAGGACACTGTAAAATAAAGTGTTAGTGAACTTCAACACTTATATCATGTTTAAGTGCCTACATGTTTGTATGTGTTGCGTAACTGCAATGCGTCAATGCCATATAGATGCTCTGACATCAGCATGCGTTTAGTGTACATATCAGTAAGCCGACGTGAATGACAAGCATCTTTTAAATGGTGCATACATCTCAAATACAGACAAAATACCATGCCGTCAATAAATTCGACAAACCAAAGGAAGATTTATTTTAATCTTGTGTAACCAGTCTGACCTGCAGTAGTGCATAG
>JAQIUQ010007282.1:100000-103887 GCA_030378365.1 Hybognathus amarus
TTTTGAAAGTGAAACACTTTCTGCTGCCAGTTGGTGGCGCTATATATTTGACTCACATCCATGTGATCGACCTCTTACAACGAACACACTGCTGAAGTTTCATCAAGATCAGTTAATGTATGCAGAAGTTTTAACACACTTCCTTTTTGATTTATTTACTTACTTTTTTGATTTATGGACCAAGTTAATTTAATTAATACACTAATTATATAAAACTATTGTCAATGCACTACAATTAAACAGGTTATATGCCTTTACTTATAAAAAAATAAAAATAAAAGATACCAGGCTTAAGAAATGTATTTACTTTAGCAGGCCAGACACACAGTGAAATGATTAAGCCCCCTCCCCCTACACACACACACACACACACAGACTGTGTGACAGGCCTAGGTTTAGAAAGAGCATGATCATATTCAAACTACAATATCTGACTTTCTGTGGGTTTGAGCTTATTATTGTTAATTAGAAAGTTGTTTGGCTTGAATAGAACAATATACACGGCAAGTTTTGTAACTGTCAGTAAAACTAACCAAGTTATAACACACTATATGTGTCCTTTTTTAGTCAAAAAAATCCGCCACGGCCAAACCGTTCGAGATATCAAAAATCCGTCCGGAATATAGCATCCTCAATGTCTTGACTTCATGCACACCGAGTTTGGTGGTGATTGGTAACAGCATGGGTTGTAATTTGATGTTTTTCTAGGACAATTATTTAAAAAAAAAAAACATAATTCCCGACTTCCGTTTGAACTGTCGTAAAACTTAGAGCACGAAAGTTGTTTGGCCTGATGTGATCTATGAGTGTACCGAGTTTCATATTAATCCATGCACGTGTGTTTGATTTATGGACAAATGTTCGAATCCCTAAAAGAATGCATCCTAAAAGAATGGTAAAGTTTAATGCGTCGCCACGGCAACAGTTTCAAAGATATCAAGAATCCATTCATAGGTCTTCATCTGCCGTGTATGTACATTATACAGATGAAGTTTGAAGCAAATCGGGTAAAAATAAGAGGGTGATTTCAAAGCATTTTGAAAGTGACACACTTCCTGCTGCCAGTTGGTGGCGCTATAACTTTGACTCACAATAGTCACATCCATGTGATCGTCCTCTTACAGCGAACGCACTGCTGAAGTTTCATCCAGATCAGTTAATGTATGCTGAAGTTATGACACACTTCCTGTTTCACGTTTCTCGCCATAGTTTCGTTTCCTCGCCACGGCCAAACCGTTCGAGATATCAAAAATCCCCACACAAACTTTCATCCTCAATGTCTTGACTTCACGCTGACCGAGTTTCGTCGAATTTGGATCAGAGCTCTAGGAGGAGTATTTAAAAGTTCATTGCGTGTGTTTTACAAAAAAACCTCAATAGCCAACTTCCTGTTGGGCTGGGGTAAAAAGTAAGAACGCGAGGTATAGATGAAATTCTGCTATCGACATGTGTACCGAGTTTCATATTATTACATGCAAGTGTGTTTGAGTTATGGACCAGGTGTTCGGACCCCATTCCAGGGGGCGCTGACGAGCCGCCCTGCCACGCCCGGGTACCAGCTTCAGCCCGGCTCTGATGGCCGCGGGTTCTGACCCGTGTGCAAAGTTTCAAGAGTTTTCGAGCATGTTAAGGGCCTCAAAAGTGCCCGAATAGTCGCTAGAAAAAAAAAAAAAAAAAAAAAAAAAAAAAAAAAAATAATCGGAAGGAAAACAATAGGGCTCTGCGCCTTTCAGGCTTGGGCCCTAATAATCAAATGTGTGTGTGTCACCAGAGGAAGGGCCAGACTGTCTCTCGCCTAGAGTGTGTGGCCTGCAGGACAGGTGTTGCTCACTGACTGACCTCTCTCATCTCCTCCACTGTAGGGAAAGTAGCCTACATGCCATAAAAATACCCGAGATAACATTTCACTATCTACTCTCTAATGCATGAACTTTGACCTGTTCTTTCTCATCCGCAAATAAAACCAGCTCTCTAACTCTCATCGATTTAACAGCACTTCATGGATTTGTAACTGCTTAGGAAAGTCATAAAAGCAATTTGAGGAATAGGGGTGGGACTCGGAAGGCAGGGCGTGGATACACACCATAAACGGGTGGGAGATGAGTGGGTAACCCTGGTCACCCGAAGCTGCACGACTGCGGGACTCCAAGCCAAAGAAGTCATATTAGTCCACCAAAAAGAGCATGACAATTATAATTCGTTATGTTACGTCTCTGGATAAGACGCGAACGCGCAAAATTAGTGACTTCGAGGCATGAGTAAATCTCACTAAATGTGAAGTCTTGCAACCAAAAGTCACTCTTTTACATTTAATACGGCATGATTCCTCCGTTTACCGTGTTATGTCTTGCGAAGCAAAGACACTCATGGGATGTTGGACGACGAGTTTCGACTTCGGACACCTGAAAGCGCATTCCAAGGTGTCCGTGCTCTTTACCATGATCCTTATATTCACCTATTTATTCTCTACTGTCTCACTGGATACTGCGATTCCATGCCGAGTCCACTGTACGTGCGATCAGAATTTCAGAAGCAAACTTTTCCCAAAGGAAGGGAAGAAACTGCAGCCGGACGCGCGCGGGAACGGCTCCGTCGTGCGCGAACTCCTCGACCAGGACGTGGAAGATGAGAAGCGGCAGCGAGCTTTAGGCTATGACACTTACAGCAATCTTTCTGTGTCAAACAACTTCGGGACTAAAGAGTTTCCTCAGGCGATTATCATCGGCGTGAAAAAAGGGGGGAACGCGCGCGCTTACTGGAGTTCCTGCGCGTGCATCCTGACGTGCGAGCAGTGGGCGCAGAGCCGCACTTCTTTGACAGGTTTTATGAGAGGGGTCTTCAGTGGTACAGGTAGGTCGTCTGGCAATAGTGTGAATTATATTATCAATGTATACAGCTATATAGGGTTTATAAAATAAAAAACAATATAGGCTATCACGCGCTTGTTGCATGCATGGACACTTAAGGCACACGTGAAAAATTATGAATGCAATTGGCTCTAGGCTACACTAGAAGAGTGGCGGTTTTCTTAAATAAATATAGCACTTGCTTCCACATAGGCTACCTGTGTCTAAGTGTTTTGAAGCACTTTACATTGAAGCATCAACGCCACAGTACCATTAACTACCAAATGTTTGTTTATTTGCGTATTGAACTGGGCCATCATGAACAAACTCTCCTAGTGACTGCATAGCAACGTGCTAAACCAATAACCATGGCAACCCCTACGTGCTCGAGACGCAGAAGAGATGCGTATTAAAACCAAAAGTGGCAGTTCTACTTTGTAAACCGATCGCAATGTTAATCTTATCTGTCTGTAAATCACTCCCTATGATTTTGATTCTTGGAGACTGCAATTTTCTTTATCCAAGTTACCCACTTAAAATGTTAAGAGTGGTAATTAAGTGAGCCACCAGATGTTATATCTCACAGAAGCCCAATTTTACAACACGCATTGTAATTTATGCATATCTGGCCTCCTCCTCGTAAAGTCTTTCAGCAGAGATCATTGGTTTAATTAACTCATCAAAAGAGTTTTCTTTCAAAACTGCATGTTTAACCAGTTATACGTCTGTCTGAATGATAAGTAATCATTCTTCCCCTCTATTTAAATGCCACTCGGTTCGTTGATCTCACCTGTCGATAACCGGCGCAGTGTAGAGTCTCATCGGCAGGACGTTCAGCCCTCTGTCAATATAATGTGTGCGTCTCTCATCTGAAATCAGACACATAATGATATCTTAAACTTGTCTGTTATTAAGAAATGCTTTGGCCCAAAGTTAAATTCCGTCATATTTACTCACTTTACAAACTCGTATGCTGTTGTTATTTTATTTCTAATAGAACCTGAATGTGTTTGAAATGACGTTGAATTAAATGACATTATT
>JAQIUQ010007283.1:0-155000 GCA_030378365.1 Hybognathus amarus
CATATTACTTGAGTTCAGTTACATCTTGCTTAGTTAATATTGTAAGTTTTTGGGAGCTCAGTAAATATAGTGTAATATCAGGGTTTGTTTCATTAGAGCAGCTTTGTGTTATATATCATTTATTATCTTCTGAGAAAAACACTACACAAATAAAACTCACCTGTCACTTACATATCTGATGCTACAAACCACTGATACTGGCTCAAGTTCAGTCAGGTTCAATGTGTAAGGTCTAAAAGTGTGACCTGTCTAACTCCACAAGCTTGTTAAGGATTTAAGGTAGCAAATTGGCTCAGTCCATTGCTCCCACTGTCAGGAATGTGAGGGCAGAACATGCGCTGCCTGCATGCTTGGGATGACTGAAAAGCCTAGGCTGATGATGTCATGTGTCAATCTTCCTGACTCATCATTTTGTCTAATTGAGCATTGAATCATGGGATAGGGAGAGAGGCCCTTTCCCTCCCTTAACTGCCTGATTCCACATTCCACTTTAATCCTGAGCTAATACTGCCTAATTCTCCAGCACACGGTCACACCACCCCAGAGGCCATGATTGTATGGCCAACTACTCACCAAAAACTTGCCCACTATGGTTCCTTACTCACGTCGCTCACGCAACCCCTCCATCACTGCACCCTGCATGCTGCTTGACTCATAATCGCACAGGCATAGTTTCGGCTTAGCAGCCCACACAGACGCTGACCCACTGGGTTCAAACGCCCATCATTTGATAATCTTTCAGATTTGTCAGAGGTTGGCACATTGGGCTCCGACATAAATAGGGAGCAGATTCTTTTAGTGTTTTAGAAACATATGGCATTCCCGAATGAATTCTTTTTTATTGAATCAAATCTGCACTGCTCCGCAAATGTGGACCGATTCCCAAAATAAATGACTCTTATGTGTTGGTTCTTTTAAGTGAGTAAGAACAAACGCTACCTTTCTGAAGTTTAGGGTCAGTAGGCTACTTTATTTAAATATATATATATATATATATATATATATATATATATATATATATATATATATATATATATATATATATATATTAAATATTACTATATATTACTGTTCAAAACAGTTATGCTGCTTAAAATGTTCAATGAATCAATAGATACGATAGATAGATAGATAGATAGATAGATCAGATAGATAGATGGATAGATAGATAGATAGATAGATAGATAGATAAATAGATAGATAGATAGATAGATAGATAGATAGATAGATAGAATAGATAGATAGATAGATAGATAGATAGATAGATAGATAGATAGATCAATAGATAGATAGATAGATAAGATAGATAGATAGATAGATAGATAGATAGATAGATAGATAGATAGATAATAGATAGATAGATAGATAGATAGATAGATAGATAGATAGATAGATAGATAGATAGATAGATAGATAGATAGATAGATAGATAGATAGATAGATAGATAGATAGATAGATAGATAGATAGATAGATAGATAGATAGATAGATAGATAGATAGATAGATAGATAGATAGATAGATCAATGATAAATAGATAGATAGATAAATAGATAATAGATAGATAAATAGATAATAGATGATAGATAAATAGATAGATAGATAGATAAATCAATAAATAGATAGATAGATAGATAGATAAATAGATAGATAGATAGATAGATAGATAAATAAATAGATCAGATCAGATAAATAGATAGATAGATAGATAGATAAATAGATAGATAGATAGATAAATAAATAAATAGATAGAATAGATAGATAGATAGATAGATAGATAGATAGATAGATAGATAGATAGATAGATAGATAGATAAATAAATAGATAAATAGATAGATAGATAAATAGATAGATAAATAGAATAGATAGATAGATAGATAGATGGATAATGAGACACTGAAAGACTGGAGTAATGATTCTGAAAATTCAGCGTTGCCATCACAAGAATAAATTACATTTTAAAATATATTCAAATAGAAAATAGTTATTTTAAATTGTAATAATATTTCACAATGTTTCAGTTTGTTCTGTATTTTTTTTTTTTTGTCAAACTTGGTCTTCTGATCACAAACTGTGAAACTTAAATAAGTATGATTCATGTGACAATATGTAGTTGGGTGGAAACAATTACTGTAGTTTTGTCAGTAGTATTTTATAAACATTTATTATTTTATTTAGTATATTTTTCTTTATTTTTAAAAAGATTTCAGTGTTATTGGCATTTTATTAAATGTATTATATGTGACCCTGGACCACAAAATTGTGGCAGTAGCCAACAATACATTAAATGTCTCATAATTATCGATTTTTCTTTTATGCCAAAAATCATGAGGATATTAAGTAAAGATCATATTCTATGAAGATATTTTGTAAATTTCCTATACCGTAAATGTATAAAACATTTATTTTTGTGAGTGAATGCAGCACAATCACAAACATAAATGGACAACTTTAAAGGCGTTTTTTTTTCTCTCAATGTTTCGATTTGTTTTTGCACACTCAGATTCATAAAATATTTATTTAATTCTAAATATTGGCCTCTCCTAACAAACCATACATCAATGGAAATCTTATTAATTCAGCTTTCATACGATGTTTAAATCGCAATTTAAAAAATGTAACCATGTGACTGGTTTTGTGGTCCAGGGTCACATTATTATTAGTAGTATTTATTAGAGCCAGACCGATATATCGGCAGACCGATATTATTGGCCGATATTAGGCATTTTCCAAAATATCGGTATTGGCAGTTATAATGGCCGATAAATGAATATTTCAAAAATAAAATAAAATTGGATGAAAACACGATTGAACCATGTCATGAGTGTTGGAGTTGTATAGTTTGTCCACCAGAGGGCACTCTACACTGGCAACACTCGTTGAGTTGGTCACAAGACATACTGTACATTGCTTGAATAACAATTAAAAGAGCATCCCCATCCGTTCTCTTAACTCAAATAAGCATGACAACATTTGTGAGTATCATGTCCAGTTTTGCTGCTGTTAAATAAGCCGAGAGTGAAGTGGAATTAGCTAGTAATAGTTACGTTACGTTGTTACAGTGTAGTTGACTGACTGTCCTTTTAACTTTTGACAATGTGACTGAAGTATTTCTTTATTAGCGCATGACAGTTATAGCAATGAGACGTATCATCTCTCCTTGGCCTGTTATATTGAAAATGTATGTTTTACAATTTGCAGTACGACGTTATCCATTGCTAAATTATGGCTCATCATAGACTAGCTAACCACAAAGCTAGCTAATGCCACTATCATCAGTCTGTTCTGTTGTGACAATAAAAGAAACCGGTTTCTTTTTAAAATGCATTATCATATTATTTTAGTTAAAACTCCTAAATAATTACAAATAACTAATGTTAGGGAAATATGTTAATGTTTTGTTGCGCGTTTCTGAAAAAAAACTTTTAAATAAAAATATATCGGCCGATATATCGGAATATCGGATTTTAAAACCCAAAAATATTTGTATTGGTATCGGCCTTCAAAATCCTTTATCAGTTGGCTCTAGTATTTATTGACATCATAATTAGGTAATAGAATGGGTCTATCTCTATAGTTTGTATATCATTAAAGTGTGTTTTGGGCAGTTTCTGTAAGTTTTGCATTCAGTTGCTAAGGTATTCTGCTTGTTGCTATGCCGTTGTTGTGATGTTCTGAGATGTTGCCAACCTTCAAGTCTTCCTGGAATTCTCAGTCCCTAGATATGACTCAGATTCCTCCAATGAAGGTCTGATCACTTAAAGTAATAGCGCACCTCGTTTCCGCTTGGCTGTAGTTAGGGCTGAAAGAATTCATTCCTTTCGCATCCTCTTCCTCCATCTCTCATCCGACATCTTCACCTCCATCAGCAATACAGTCAGCCCTGACGACACAGTCATCCCTTTTTAAAGGGTGAATCACCAGCCATAGTTCACATCTGTTCTCAGCTCAAAGAACCTAACCAGGGAAAACAAGCAATTACCGGTGGGCTTTTCAATCAACTCTTTGGCGAGTCAGCTGGGGGGCTTGGGATGGGGAGAAGGTGGGCGGAGGAGATAATTAGACATGGTTAAAAATATCCCAGCTCATTGTCTCCGCTGTCCCACATCCTCAGAGAAGTATGTGGCTATCTGGCGCAAGGATCATGTGCTACTGGGAGGAATGTTTTGAATGCTTGAGATTGTTGCGTGCAGCTGAACGGCTGCTGAGACTCACATGACCGGGGTCGTCATGCTTAGAAGAAGCTGTTTGTATGTTTTGACTGCTTTTTTGGGACAACATGAAAATGCTAAGAGCTGACCAGGTTTCTAAATCATGTTCATTCTCACACTTTACATGCATTTTCACATTTGGTTGATCACATTCATGCATTTTCATGGTTTTAATGCTTTTTCCGCAAAAAAAATTACTTTAGTCCCTCCAAATAATGAATCATTGATACATACTGCAGTTTATTTCTGCCTATATCTGAATATGTATAAGGTTGGTAAAATAACAAATACTTACACAATTTCCTGTTTCTGCAGCCTTCACTTCCTGTCCTGTATATCTCTGTCCAGTCAAGCAACCCATGAGGCCGTTCACCTCCTCTGCAGGATGTTGGTCTTTGACCCAGTAAGTGTTCTTGATACGCTATTCTCTTAAACTTAAGATTACAAACAAAGACCAAATACATATACATATATATATATATATATATATATATATATATATATATATATATATATATATATATATTTATATTTATATTTATTTATATATTATAATTTTTTTTTTAATCTAGAGAGCTATAAAATATATGAATAATTAGGGCTGTCAACAATTATATCGCATCCAAAAAAAGTTTGTGTTTACTATTATTATTTTATATATATAAATACACACAGATGCTTGTATATATTTTAGAAATATTTTCATGTATATACTGTATATAGATTTATATATAATTTATATTATATATAAATATAAATATTTTACATATAAATAATATATTTATACACATATTTAATACACAGTGCACCCACATATATTATGTAAACACAAACTTTTATTTTGGATGTGAATTATAATCACGATTAATCGTTTAACAGCCCTATAAATAATATTACATGGAAAATAATCATAAATTTAAGATTATTTGTATAAAGCTTTGTATTTTCAAAATTTTTAGTGTATAAATTTAACATATGAATGCAGCTACATGATTTATATATATATATATATATATATATATATATATATATGATTTTGTTTAATATTATTACAATTATATTAAAATTATTACATTTAGTATTTCATTTAATATATACAGTGTACATATATATATCTATATATATATATATATATATATATATATATATATATATATATATATATATATATATATATATAATTATATTATATATATTCTCACATTTCATTTTAAATTATAAAACAATACATGTAATTCTATATTATTAAAATGAAATTTTATTTTATTATTTAGATTTAATTCATTAATTTTTAAATATACTAAATATTATATAAATAATATGATTATTTATACATTATTAAAATGAAACTTTTTTCTGTTATCAATAATTCAAAATAGTTTATATAATTTATATTAATTTGTAATATAAACATTTGATTTTCAATTGAAAACATATTAGTAAAATAGGTTTTGAAAAGGTCATTTTAATCAGAACAATTGTGTTCCCCAATCCAGTCGAAGCGGATACTCTGCGAAGGACGCCCTGGCGCATCCGTATCTGGACGAGGGGCGTCTGCGCTACCACACCTGCATGTGCAAATGCTGCTACACCACATCCTCTGGCCGCGTCTACACCAGTGACTTTGAGCCTGTCACCAACCCCAAGTTTGACGACGGCTTTGAAAAGAACCTGACGTTGGTTCGGCAGGTCAAAGGTTAGTGTGACGTCTCTCCCTGTTGATGATGATTCATTCAGCTCTATTACGCATTGTGCTGATCACAGTGCATATTACACTACACGTGAGCCAAACATTGCTGCTTTATTCATTTACACTTTTGTCTTGATCCACCTTCGGTTTGTAAACGACTGACATGTAAGAACTAATTGATTTGGGCCTATTCGAGAGAATAGGCCCATCATGTCACTGCATGTTAATCGAAAGTCTTGCTGGGCGTCTCCTGCTCCAGATCCCCTGCTGCTCCTGTTGTTTTTCTGCCTTGTTTTCACCCTTCATTCGGGGCCCCTGGATCTGTGCTTGCCTTCCACTGTCAGTGGGTATTAGTGAGAGTCTGTCGCTAAAAGCAGGCTTACTGTGCTGTCGGCTCAAAATAACTCTGCCCTTCACCCTCCCTCCTCATCCTCCATCCTGTGTGCAACGTGTTTCCACTGGAGGATTAATCTGTGCGGATGGAGCCGACCGCCTAGAGACCTAAAGAGCTTTAGGGTAGGCAGCAGTGTTTGGAAAGCGAGGGGAACCCCTTTTGGATCGGCACACGAGTTTCCACATTGCCAGAGCTAGTTTAAGCTTAACAGCTCATCTACTAAATTAAAGAGTACAGCGTTTTAGGAGCATACCTGTCAAGTATCCCGTTTTGGCCGGGAAAGTCTCCGTATTTTATCCTTCTTTCCCGCCGTCCTCCGTATTAGTATTTTCCCGTAAATCTCCCGTATTTTAGAACTGTTTGCTCTACTCTCATGTAAAATGATGAACCACTGTGGCCCAGCCCACAAATACACTCCTTCCAAAACAGTCTTAAAGAATGCAAAGTCTGCAACAAATTTGTACAATAACTCACTAAAAGAGTAAAGAAAGTTATGTGAAATGAAAAGAAAAACTGTAAAAGAAAAGCAATATGAATTGAAAAGAATGTGTGGAATGAAAATAAAATGTAAAGAAAATATGCAAATAAATATGCATATATATATATATATATATATATATATATATATATATATATATATATATATATATATATGTATATATATATATATATATATATATATATATATATATATATATATATATATATATATATATATATATATATATATATATATATATATATATGTATATATATACTATATTGGGCTGCTCATGGTGGGTGCCGGAAAATGTCCCTTATTTTCAAATCCAAAACTTGACAGGTATGTTTAGAAGATATTAGAGATATTAGTCTGCCTGTAGAATATTCCTTCAAAATCAACTCTTTGACCTGAAATTTTACTGCTAAAATAGATCTTCAATTCATTCATAGTTTAGATTTGAGATTCCTACTCTGTAAAGAGTGTCATCCAAGCCAGTTACAGTACATCGGCTCCACCTTCTTTGTTACAGGGAATGACAAACTTGTCATTTTTGTTTAAACTATGCCTTTAACAGGTAAACAGGTTTAGCTTGCTGGATACTTGTTAAATGGTTGCTTCAACCAAAAATTACTTTTCAGTCATTAATTACTCACCCTCACGACATTACATCTTCAGACCACAAATGAAGATATTTTGATTAAATCAGAGAGCTTTCTGACCCCCCATAGACTGCAATGTTATTACCACTTTCAAGGCCCAGAAAGGTAGTAAAGACATGGTTAAAATAGTCCATGTGACTACAGTGGTTCAACCTTAATTTTATGAAGTGACAAGAATATCTTTTGTTTGCAAAATGAAACGCCCAAAATGACGAGTTTGATCAACTACCTGTTCTCTTCCGTCAAAAAATTCTGTCATCATTTACTCACATTCATTTTATTCCAAACCTATATTTTCTTCGACATGAGCACAAGAAATGTCAAACTTGTGAACTTTTAACCATGGTTGCATGCAGAGATGTATAGTAACGAAGTAGAACTACTTAAGTACTGTACTTAAGTACTAAAATGTTGTATCTGTACTCTACTAGAGTATTGTTTTTTTCTCATACTTCTACTTTTACTTCAGTAGATATTTTCGATGAATTTAATACTTTTACTTTGATATTTTTTTAATGTTCTGCTAGTTACTCGTTACAATTATAAAAATTGTACAAATCATTCGTTGCAGTTGACTTTCATGCTGCCTAAATCAGATGCCAGTTGTAAAGAGTAATGGTATTGATTGACACACACATTGACAACTAATGCAGGGGTTTTCTTGCAATTACTTTTTTGGCGGCCGCAGAAGCAAATTGCATCACGTCAAAGCGCCTTATTTGATTGCTAGTTCAAACTTTTGACTGCTTTCTTTAATAATTACATGACATAATACTTGTACTTTTACTTTTAGTACTTAAGTAGTGAATTTTTAAATAAACTACTTGCAATACTTAAAGGGCAATTCCACCTCTGGAAAGATGAATGTGTATTTAAAATGGGTCATTTATGTAGAAGAAATGTGAAATTATTTTTTAATTTGGAGCTTTCTAGACTGAGAAAAGACAGAAAATGTATTTTTGGCTTATGTGAATGAAAAACATCAACTCCCAGAATTCATTTGCTTCGCTGCCCTAGGAGGCCACGCCTACCGCTAACCTCGCAGTATGTAAACAACAGTCTACTAGTGATTCTCCGTGATGAGTCTGTCCGAAAATGTGTTTCGAGATCGCCCAAAATGTCCGCGATTCGGCTTTTGCGTTCTACAGTCGTCATTCATCATGTTTACTGTGGCAAGCGGAACGAGTGCGAGCTGTATGTATAACGGCGCGAGGCGAGCCAGGTTTACTGTGTCGACCGGGATGAGTGCCGGCGCCGTGATTACCGATGAGCGGCACCTAAGACGTAAGTTACCGGTCTCGTATCTCTCACGGAGGAGCAGGAATTTTCTTAGCAATGTTAAAACGCATCAACCGATCACTTGTTTGGCGTTCATGTAAACACAACAGTCAGATTCACCAATCATAAGGAATTGAGTTAGATTGAAACAAAAGCTGTAACTTACATGTAAACAATGAATGGCGACTTCAGAAATTAAAAGCTGAATCCCGGACATCGACGGCCGGACATGTCCAGGAAAAAGAGGACGGTAACCCCTACTACTCAGCTTTCTCCACAGAACAAGAGCCTGCTAGCTTCAGCGTCCAAAAAAGATGTGTAATGTTAATCCCAATCCTCCATAACGCATCCGTCAGCGTATTCAGTAGTTTCGTCCACATTTTCAAAACGTTTCTGCCAGTGAAATCAAACGCATTGGCACTGATCTGTGATAGGTCTGTTAGCGCAATAGGTCAAACCCCCTATTGGCGGGTTTGAAAGGGTGGGGACTCGGGCTTGTAGTTTTTTACTGAAATCGCCCTCTCTTACACTTCCGCCAACAATGACGTAAAATGACGATTTTTGCGTCATTGTTGGAGGAAGTGAAAAAGGTAAATAGCAGATTTCTCTCGTCTCAGGGGAAAATGATAAAGTGTTGCATGACCATTCAATAGTATAACTGGGTTTCTAACAATGGAAAGCTTAATGCAAATGGGTGGAGTTTAAGTAGAAAAAATGTTGAACACTTTAGTACTTCTACTTAAGTGTGGTGCTTAAAGAGCACTTCAACTTCTACTCAAGTCACTTTTTTGATAGAGCACTTGTACTTTTACTCAAGTCCGGGTTTCTAGTACTTTATACATATCTGGTTGCATGTAACTTTTAAACTAATTATTTACAACTTTAACCTGTTATTATTGCTTATTTCTCATCATCCCTCCTTTCTTTCTTTTTCCCCTCCCATAGAGATCATTCATCAGTTCATCCTGGAACAGCAGAAGGGGAATCGGGTACCACTGTGTATCAACCCCCAATCCGCTGCCTTCAAAAGCTTTATCAGGTGAGTCCTCCCTTTTTCTGTTCATACTCTTTTATTTTATGGGGTAATCTCAAGATCAAATGTTAAAGGGTTTGTTCACCCAAAAAATTCTGTCAGTATTTACTCATCCTCATGTTGTTCCAACCCGTAAGACCTTCGTTAATCTTCGGAACATGAATTAAGATATTTTTGATTAAATCTGAGAGCTGGATCAGCTCCTACATACTAGTCCATAGGCTTCTTGAGGAATTGAAACTGTGGCCTTGAAAAGTTATAGCTTGTTTTCACGTGACGTCACGCCACTGCATTGCCATGGCGCGAAACGCAGATGGAGGGCAGGAAGTAAATTTCTATATTAGGAAGCACTATAACACACTCAGATGCCTATGTTTTGCGTCGTTTATGGTTGCTCAAATCGATCAAACCACGAAGAGTTTTTATCGTGTGCCAAAAGTTCTTGTTCATAAGGGGGAAATACAAGAAATTGACAGAAAACACCGGAAAAAAACTTACGTCTGCGGTTCGGGAGGAGCCGAATGGGAAAATGCCCGTATGTTTGTACAGTGTGCAGTGATCACTTCTTCAAATGTGAGTTAATACATTATTTATGTGACTTATAATTACATTATTCAGGTGTTTAAATACACTTATGTGGCTGTTTGTGTAACGTACCAGTTTCCGAACTTTGTAAAGTCAAAGTATGTCTGTAAGACGAGGTAGTTGCTGATATCTACAGCCTTGATGGCGGGCAAATCTCTCAATTCAGTTGAAAATCTGTCCTTTCATAACTTAAGGATCACGTCGCAACATATGTTTCGATTTTCTATTTATATATTTCTCTTGTAATAGCGTGTAAAGTAGTACAGTACAGATTTTCCTCCACCTCTGTCCATTGCACTCTTCACTCCTTGCCCTCCATCTGCAGTCACGCGTAAACACAATCACGTGACTGCAAACCACCTATTAAAGACATCATAAAAATAGTCCAAGTGACTTCAGTGGCTGAATCTTAAGTTTATCAAGCGACGAGAAGCACTTTTTGTGTGCAAAAAACAACAAAAATAACGACTTTTCAACTATTCCTTACTTCTCTCTCTGCCTCGAGTCAGGTTACTGAGTTAATAACGTAAGCTTCTGCTTATTGTACGTCACACGCATCACACACATGACCAGCGTCGGCCAATAGTGAGCCTACGTGTGACATAGCTCTACGCTATCACACTACGTTAACTGACTAGAGGTGCATAGAGAAGGAAGTGAATAGTTGAAATAAAGTCGATTATTTTTGTTTTGTTTGCGTAAAAAAAGTTTCTTAATCGCTGATAAGATTAAGATTGAGCCACAGTGAGTTACTTTGGACTATTTACCGATGTCTTTAATAACTTTTGAAGCCAGCAAGTTTCAATTCCTCAAGAAGCCTATGGACTAGTATGCAGGAGTGATCCAGCTCTCAGATTTCAACAAAAATATCTTAATTTGTGTTCTGAAGATGAACGAAGGTCTTACGGGGTTGGAACAACATGAGGGTGAGTAAATACTGACAGAATTTTCATTTTTGGGTGAACTAACCCTTTAAGGTCATATTTCCAAAATTAAAAACTTTTCCAAAAGTGTTGGTTCATAAAGATTTTTTAGATATACTTTATGATTTAAATAATATAATACAATTTATTTTATTTTATATAGCGCCTTTTAAAAAGTATCTCAAAGCACTTCACAAATATAGAAACATATAAAACATACAGTTAAACAATCAATGCATTATTAGTTGCTGACAGAAAAAAGTAATAAAATACAAAATAAAAACATTATGAAACACAAGATTAATAATAATAATACAACAATTTTCAACAATTAAGTAAAAGTTACCCTAAACAAATAAGTTTTAAGTGATGATTTAAAAACACTAAGAGATTCTGCTTGCCTAATCTAAATAAGCAGGAATTCGCAGGATTTGGAACAATATATAATTAATTTGTATTTAAAGTATATATATATATATTTGGAGTTTAAGCTGGAAATATATATATTTTTCAGGCTGTCAAACGAACTAATCAATTAATTGCGCATCCAAAATAAAAGTTTGTGTTTACATAATATATGTAGATACGCTGTGTATAATTATTTTGTATTATATATATAAATACACAGACATGCATGTATATTTAAGAAAAAAAATTATTAATATATCAAATATTTATATTTATATATAATGTACATTATATATAAATCTATATACAGTATGTACATGAAAATATTTCTTAAAGTATATACAAGCATGTGTGTGTATTGTATATATATATATATATATATATATATATATATATATATATATATATATATACAAAACAATTCACGCGCACCATATATTATGTAAACACAAACTTCTATTTTGAATAGCGATTAATAATTTGACAGCCCTAATATTTTTTATTTATTAGGATTATAATAAATATTATTATTTTACATTTCAGAAGTGAGAATGAGATTATTTCACATTACAAGAGCCGTGGATAATTGTAAGCCTGATAAGTTTTATGAAAATAATATAACAGTGCAAAGAATTTATTTTATTATATAATATACTTTTTATTTAAATTTTGTGAGATCCACCTTCATTTCAATGTTCCTAACCTTAGTGTGTTACTTTTGTTCCTTTTTTTACCATGTTTTTGCTTTGAGTTGCCATTGCCAACAAGCAATTATTGTCATATTTAGGCAAACTTTGACATAAAAGAGTGTTTCATGTGTTTTCCAACTATTACTTTCAGATATCCTGATGAATGTAGTGCTTTTCAAGCATATCTTGCAACTTATTTTCCAGTGTCTCAACACTAGATGGAGACATCGCCTCATCCTTAAAACAAGACATAACAATCCCTTTCTTTCTTTCTTTCTTTCTTTCTTTTCTTTCTTTCTTTCTTTCTTTCTTTCTTTCTTTCTTTCTTTCTTTCTTTCTTTCTTTCTTTCTTTCTTTCTTTCTTTCTTTCTTTCTTTCTTTCTTTCTTCTTCTTTCTTTCTTTCTGTCCACAGCTCGACAGTAGCTCAGCCCTCTGAAATGCCTCCATCTCCTCTAGTTTGGGAGTAGCTGAGGACGGCGGAAGACGGCGTTGGTAACAGCGCGCGAGGACGTCCCTCCGCGTCCACCCTCGTCCCCCACGGACTACTGATCCCCAGGCTTCCCCAAACCTGCGTAGCATTGCACTGGAGTCTAGGACTAGCCATGTCGCTGAAGTGTGTGTGTACTGTAATACTTACTAAATGGGAGTTAATAGAAGCAACCACTGCTGATGAGTTCGAGCGAGACACGGGAAGGGTGGAGCCTGGTCACGGAGGGTCGATTCGTACATACCCACTGCTCTGTAGTAGTATACTGAAGGTTCGCGCTCGCGAACCCATACTTTCGAGCAGACGAAGTCGACCCCTGTGGACTTGAATGTATTTTGAACAGCAGGGCAGCAGAATCTGCGCCGTATCCCTGAAGGAAAACTCTTCACGACTATGTGTGCGAGTAATTCATGCTTTATTTATTCATGGAAACAGAAAGTGCAGTGCTTCATGTAGTATGGAAAGATTTAGCTTTTTTTGCTCATGCTAGCACCTTACTGAAAACCAGGGCCATCGACTAGGGTGGAAGAGTGCTGTCCTGGCCCTCAGAGGTCTTCATATTCATTAGGCCAACACACTTAAATTTTAGCGCCGGCCCTCGGTAAGAACTGTGACCACTCGTTCGGCTCGAAGTGAGCTGCTCATTGCGTTTATTTCCTGCAACGGCGGTGTGATTTTTTTATGACTTTCTTCCATTTGTGCTGTCATCTGCGCTCTTCCTTTCTTTCTCTATCGATCTATCTTTGTTCGCATCTCGCTTTCCGTCTCATATTCAACTTTCGTCAGTAAAAGCAAATCAGTATTCTTTAGCGCAGCACTTGGCAGAGGTACTGATACTGTTTCATAGGTAATGTGGATGTGATGTCAGTATTTAGTACTTCGAGGTGGGCGAGTGACTGAACGGCACTGCGGTTGAGGATCCAAAGCATGCGACATTGGCTCGAAAACGAAATGCTCGTGCATAAAGGGTTTATTTGAAGCAAAGGAGACTTAGTGTGTGTGTCAAGAAATCTTGCAAGTGCTCGTCTCCTACCAAGACTGAAAACCCAACTAGCATGTAGCGACATAATAGGGTGGTTGTTCTCAGATAACCCTGCTATCCCTGATGGAGTTTCTAGAATAGCATGCAAACCAAATTAAAAGCCTAAAAAACTAAAAAAAGCTAAGAAATTAGATACATAATTGGTTGAAGTGTTGGTCAACCAAATCATTCCTTAATTGCAATGGTATATACCCAAACCTTGTCCGTGAAGACAAGCGACGAACACCATTGTGAGTGCATGTGTGAACCCGTGCATGTTTATAACTGACTGTGGCATCACGCTGTGTATGTCAGTTCAGTGTCGTCTTCTTTGACCCCCTTCAAAAGCTATTTTTCTGTTGAAAGACTTATGGAGAGGATGGATCTGAAAAGGGTGCCTGGGAAGGGCATATGTTGTGTCTGGAAAGCAGATTGGAAGTCGTTTTCACTCACTGTACCATGCTTAAATTCCCCATAATGCTTTCTGCACTCTCTTACTAAAAGTAAACAAATGGAAAATATTTAATATATTTTTAGATAATTATTTTTATTTCTTCCTCAATGTGCTATGGCATGCTTTCCCATGATCCACTGAGTATGGTATGTAAATATAGCGAGTAGATTTCAATAGAAACACAAAATCTACAAAAAACTAAAACAGACGACATATTAGAAAAAATCGCCAAACAAAAAAAAACAACGACTATGTAATACTGCTGTATAGAAGTTCAATTAGCCTACACATTTTTTAGGGCTGTGAAATTTTATTTTATTTTTGAGACTTGCATATAATTGTACAGATTTTTTTCTCTCTCTCTTTTCTTCTTTTTATTTTCCCCTGCACTAGAAAGTGTAGACAAAGAAATAATCCGAGTACAAAAACAAACAAAAACACATAACCAATTATGTTAATTGTGTCTTGTGTGCTGCAAAGCTGTGGATATGAGTATTGAAGTAGAGCCCTTTTTTAATTATTATTATTATTATTATTATTAATTTCCTTTAAAGAAACACTGAACTGTTTGTGTATATGTATATAATGGATTCACATTGTTGGTCTCTACCTCTAGAGCTCTTCAATGACTTGGTTGTTTACCTCCACGCTTTTATTTTTATGTGGAGATTTAAAACTTGAATGTCCCTTCCGACTTTTATATTCCTATCAAACCCTGTATAAAGAAATCAAAGTCATTAATTGCGATTGGTTGGAGTTGGTTCCCATCATCATATCCTTGTACAAAGTACCATATTCTCACCCCAGTGTTCTCTGACTGTTAGATCACACAGCATACTTGTCCTGCGAGACAACCTAAGATAATTGACATGGCATCCTTCACCGAGAGACATCGGATGAGATGAACGTACAAAATATGTGGCAGTTTTAGGCGTGCCTGAGATAACGTGCGGGATTCAAACTGAGCCTGTGAGACAAGACTAACACGCGAGCTCGAACGGGCCAAAAGGGGAAGGTACTGCACTTGCTGTCAAGTTTTATAAGGAAGTTTGAAGTTTATACTCAGAGTTAATGGTATTTGAATACATTTTACGACATACGGGACTATAATATAAAATTCGATGCCCTGAAAGCCGAGAGATGATTCTTAGGGACCGGAAGGACTCTGTGGATGTGTTCTGTGTTTTGAAAAATCACCGGTCTCTTTTCAGAGTGTAGATTTGAAGTACAGTGGTGAAGCTCATTAAATGTTGACATTTAAAAAAACAAGCCGTTTCTGTGCTTTTTATTTTTTTTAACTTACAAATACGTGGAGTTAGCAATAGATTTTCTTTAAATGTTCTTTACTGCATGTTTCACCATCAAAAAATAATGTCCAAGTTAAAGCTACACTGTGTGATTTTTACCCCCCATCTAGTGGTGAAAAGGTATATGACCATCCAGTGAATATTAGTTTATGTTCCTCTCAATTCCGATTTCGTTTTTTAACTCCTACGAGTGGCCAATGTAGTCCAAGATTAACACGCGGCTTCCAGTTCGACCTCGTCCATGAGTGTTAACTCAAACGTAAACGCGAAAGGCGAAGCTTGAATTAACGGGTATGTCCCTCTTTGGCTAATGTACTTTCAAGATGAAGAGGCAACATGGTGACCGACATTAGAACCCCTTACCCGTATGTATTTTCAATAGCATATCATACACTCACGAGAATACTTTATTACTTGAACGAAGTAAATATACATTAATGAGCACATATATTTTTTAAAGAACTAAGTGTTTTAGGGCTGTTTTCGACTAAGGATTTTCATAGTCGAATCTGATTCGTTAGATTTTGCCGTAGTCGAACTGATAGTCGAACCTTTTTTTGTTTGTTTGTTTTTTTTTAGATAGGTCAGTAGCAGCTATATTTTTTCCATTTCAAACAAAAGAGATGGACGTATGCACATTAGGCTATTCGTTCTGTGTTTTTTTTCTAAACAGTATTTTTCATGTTTTTATCACGCATTCATCGGATGGTGGGCTTGTAACTTGTAACTTAACGCTTTCGCCTAAGGGTGGCAGCGGCGCTGCCGAAATAAAAAAGCTGTCACAAAGAACAAATATATAGCAAGGAGACATTTTAATTGTTTATTAATTAAGATGAAGTTGACGATGCTGCGCTGATCTTCGCAGGTGCATGCGCCAGAGAGAAACGCACGGTTCATTTCATAAGCAGAGAGCATTACGTTTCTCTTTCATTTTGAATCGTTCTATTTACAAGTAGACATTTCAATATAGATATTTAAGTCTGTGAAGTAGACTATACGTATACGCTGAGTTGCAGTAGTTATATTTATGAGACGAGCTTTGGTGCCTCCGTTCTTTGATTATCAGTAGCCTAATATTCTGCTTTTTCTTCTTATTGATTAAATCAAGACAATTGGTTGATAAAACCTTAATTAAAATCAAGAAAAAAAGTATAAAAAAACGAAATTCACTTTAAAGAAAGGCTTTGTGCTTTTCTGTTTGAGGTTTGTGAAAGTTTTAAAGCAGTCAAGTGCTAATTCAGGGGCGCTCGTGTCCGTCCGAGAACTGTCACGTCTGTAACATTGTTTTTTCCTCTGTGAACCCGAAAAATAATATTTTATGTTTTGTGGAGAGCCAACCCTTCCTCATCTGATTTGAGCAGTGTAATTCACAGAATTACAAAAAAATATATTTTGCCTCTTAAAACTTAAAGATTTTTTGTCACGCATGAATGCTTATGCATCCACTAGATGTGCTGGGAATGTAGCAGTGCGCGGCACCCGAGGTGAGGCGTTTATTAGGCTAGTGTGAGCGCGCTGGGGCGGACACGTAACTTACATTCGCAGCCTGACTCATATGAGTATTCATGTGCGGTGGCTCGCTGACAGCAACGGCTGAGCAATCGTCTTTTGAACGAGACGACCCGGTTACTGTGAACGGGGAGCGCTTGATGGACATTCTGTGACGCGCGCACAGCGTGTCTGTTCGTGTGCAGGAGACACACATAACCTGATTTAAACGAGGTTGAACTGGCCGTGTACTATTCGACTATAACGTTCATAGTCGAATCAGACCTCTCCGAGTTGAAATCATCGAATCCTTGACTATTAGAAGTCAGCCCTAGTTTTTAGCTAAGAATTGTTAACTTTAAAATGCCCGTATTTGTTTTAAAAAAATTTGCTTGATGTTGGTTTTTACTTCTGAAAGTTCCTACAGTCACACTCAGGCACATTATTGTTTTTTTTGTTTTTGTTTTTTTACTTTTATAAATTTTGATTATATGCTTATGTACACTCTAAAAATGTTGGGTTGTTTTAACCCAATTTTGGGTCAAATATGTACAAACCCAAAAGTTGGCTTAAAAATGTAATTTAAAAAAAATAACCCAATGGCTGGGTTCGTCCATATTTGACCCAAAATTGGGTTTAAAAAACCCAGCTTTTTTTTTTTTTTTTTTTGAGTGTACACAATGGCAATTACAGAGGATGTTCCAATAGGATGGAAATAAATAGGGATTGGGTGTAAGCTTAGATGAGGCAACATGACATCATGACTTTTGCGTAAACTTATCTGTATGCATTTTGAGCTATCCGCATGTATGTCTACGCCATTAATGTCCGAAGCTGATTCCGCGTGTCAGTACCAACTTAAAGTTAATTATTATATTAACCATCGTTTTCAATTTGGAGAAAATCATACCAAAAACAATGGAGTGCTTTAGAGTAAAACAAACCAACTAATATATTGTTAATACTTACTCATGTTTGTGCTGCTGTTTTCCCACCAAAATGATGTCACTTCCTAGGATGATGTCACTTACAGGCACTCGGGTTTTATTAGTGAGTGGAATTTTTTGGAAGACAAATAGAATGGACCATGACATTTAGTGCACAGAAGAAGGAAAAATCTTAAAACCATTCAATTAAAACATTTTGTTTAAAACATGTAAAACAAAAAGAGAAACACTTCTAAATATTTATACCTTTTTTCAGGCATATGCTGAAACCAAAGTGGAATTATTTAAAACTTATGTTGCTAGCTGTGTTTATTTAATTGTAATAAAAAGAAAAAAATACCTGTAATAAAAACAGTAATAAACCTGTAATAAAATTAATGTAATAATAAAAAAACTTTAACATGTGAGATATAAATGTACTGAATTAGGATTACTTTATTACATTCACACAAACGAAACATGAATGTTTGTGGAACATTCTTGTATCAGCCAGGTTTCGTAGAGGTCAATGCAAGAAACATGTTCAGCTGAGGTCTAAATGTGACCAATGGAAAAATACAAACTTTTATGAAACATGGCAAAACTGGGGAATGTTCCAGAAAGTTCAGCTCATTAAAGTGGTTTAAACCTCAGTCAAGTGTAATTTTAATGATTTTTCATCAACTATGTTTTATGAATCTTATTTTGAATCTACATTTTTCAGCAAAGATGAACTCCAAGTTTCACGGACGAGTATTAAAATAATCCCAGACTTAAATGCATGTTTGAGCTGAAAGCAATTTGCACTGACATATCTTAAAATATGTCAGTCAGTGCCATTGTTTTAACTCAAGATGAACATCAGAAATGTTTTTTGTTCAGGTCACTTTTTGAAAAGCTACTTTAATTGCATCTAAAGCCTAATCCTGGCTTAATCTAAGCCCTGCCTGTGAACCAGGCCTACAATGCTAGAGCTGTATTGACTTCTAAGCATCAACAACAGCTATGATATATGAGAAGATAAAGTTAGATGGCATAAAGGCACAGTGTAAAGATATGTGGATTCATAAACCATGACTAATATTAATCACTTGTTGTTTATGACATTTTTTGGAAAGTTTGTTGGGTCATTTATCTATAAAAGAAGCATCAAAGCAGTCTTGACAGACTGTCTTTTGTTATAAGGTCAGGATGATTATGAGATGTGTTTGACTTTTTTGGTTTAATATCTTGAAACCTCACAAATGTTATCGCTGATGCATGGGGAATTCTTCATATGCGCAAGTACACACACACACACACACACACACAAACACACACCATAAGAATGACTTTGATGCTGCTGGGGCTTTTCTTTTTTAAACAATAGGCGCTTTCACTGGCATCTCCAGGTGAAATGAGGGATTGTGGGCCGCCATCTGGACGCTGTATTGACTGGACATGCAGACAACAGGACAACAGGTTCTCAGCACCTTTCATTTCATGTCAAATAAGTTAAGTTCAAATCAAGACAAACACAGGATGAATACACTAGATTTTATAAATATATATATTAAAAAATCAGTAATAACTAGGCTACATTGATCTTACAAGATTTTTTGTATTAAATAATAAGGAGGTGCAGTGTACAAATTATTTTGAATGCTATGTATACTGTTGGTCATGAATTATATTAAGACAGAAATAGTATCAAAAGAGGAACCTCAACCTCTATTGGAATGAATTATGAGTGTGAATGAATGTAGCTTATATTGCGGAAATTGACAGTGATTTTTTCCCAGATGTTGTCATTTTGAACAGTCATGTGCACGCACAAATTTCCAAGCTTTGCACTTCACTTTAAAAGAAAATCATACAACTATGTCCTTCAAAATGTTTGTGAAAAATGTGTACTGTGTATAATTATTTTGTATATACAGATTTAGACACATGCATATATATATATTTAGAAAAATGTGTTATCAATATAAAAAATATTAATGTTAATATTTAATATAAATGATGGATAAATATATTTGCAGTATATACATGCAAATGTTTCTTTACATGCATGCATGTGTGTGTATTTATATATACACAAATAATTATACACACTACACACACATATATTAAACACAAACGTATATTTTGGATACGATTTAATCATGATTAATCTTTGCCAAGCCGTAATTTATTTACATATTTTTGTAATAAGACGGAACAATAGTTATAAGATTACTTTAACCTAACTCATTTATCACATTGAAATAAATAGGATACCATATTGTAGTCATATTGGTATAAAAATAAAAAGAGAAAAGATAATATATTCCATTCTGGATATATTTATAAAACAACACTGAAAGTGCATTAAACAGTACATTAGGGTTTCCTAAACTACAGTGTGGGAAGAAATTGCAGGGGGTTTGTTAGTTTAATTTTTTTATTTATTTATTTATTTTATTTTTTAAGAAAGCTTAATAATTAGATATACTACCTAACTACAGTTACTTTTTTATTGATTACATAATAACAAATTGAAGAGTTCAGATGCAAAAGCCTCTAAATGCCATTTGAAATTTTCTTCTAAAATGACCATTTTTATCAAGCTTGTATATTTAAGTTCAGTAATTTCACGTAAATTACAATTAATAGGTAGCCTAATCTTGATTGCCATTTAAGTGAAATTACTGAACTTAAATATACAAGCTTGATAAAAATGGTCATTTTAAAAGAAATTTTCAAATGGCATTTAAAGGCTTTTGCATCTGAACTAACAATTACTGTATTAACACAATATAATTTATAATTTTGATGGTATCTGAAAGGGTGAATTTGTTTTCATGTTTTGATTTTTTTTAGTATATCAGAAAGTGAAATTGTGAAATTGTCTTTTGAACACATTTTTATTATTTTAATTTAAAATTGTGATTTATTTAATTAGCCTAACAATTATTATTAGGCTAATTAAATACGTATGATTATAAATTATATATATATATATATATATATATATATATATATATATATATATATATATATATATATATATATATATACATATATATATATATATATATATATAGATGTATATATATATATATATATATATAATTAAGAGATATACTTTTTTTAAAAATTCATAAAACATGAAAACAAATCTACCTTTTTCAGATCCATCAAAATTATGAATTATATTGTGTTAGTAATTTGTAATCATATAATCAATAAAAAAGTAACTGTAGTTAGGTTGTACTTATTTTTTGGAGTCTGATTATGTATTCCACTCAGAAAGGTTTGAAAAATGAACAGACGGAAGAGCGATGACTTTTATTATGAAACAACTTCAGGTCAGAAGAAGTCAATGAGGAAGTGGTTCCTCTGTTATGTGTATCCTTCACCTTTACATTTCAAACTATGTGTATGTGACGAGTGTTATACGTCTTATTATATAGTTACAGCTCGAAATAGGCCAGATATACTCAATGTTATTGTAGTGCTAGACTTCGCAATCAAACATTGAAAAAGGCGAAAGTGTCAGCAGAGCACAGACCCTCCTCATGCCTGATCTGATCCGCACACGGTGCAGCTTTACCGCTATCTGCTGCGCTGCTGCAAACTCCTGCCCTCAACAGCCATGCAAAAACACTACCAACACGCCATCAGACAGGTACTTTTATAAACTTCAAACCGAGCTACCTATCAAACTGCAATCAGAATATAACCTAAGTATATGCAGGAGATTCACCTGTTCTGCTGTCATGTGTCAACGTGACTTTCTTTTATTTCAGAGCTACAACAGTCATGCGGATGAGGATGATCCAGAAAGGATTCAGATGATCATTCAAAGAGCTATATCTGACGCTGACTGGATATTAACTAAAGTACACTTTTTTTGGCACCAGAGAAGATAAGAATCGTCATTATTTGATTTACATTTGATCATCATGTTTTTATCTTCTTTCCTAGTACACTAAAAAGAAGTGATCACCATGGAAAGAATACAGCATGGAGCTGAAAAAGGTCATTTTTAGACTATTGCTGCCAAAAAAATAAAATAGAAAAAAATAAATGAAAGTGAAATCATACCCACAGATTGTTATCACCAAATAGCCATAATCTTTGACAAATATAACATTTGGCTGGGTTTTACTTGTTACGTTTTTATAAGAGTCTTTAAAAGCATCATGCTTTGTTCTGAACACGTGATGTTGATTATAAAGACAATAAAACAAGGCCCACCTTTTATTCACTTTTGATCAGTAGCGGCTCCAGACCGTACACTATTCTGGGCCTTTGGGTTCTGCTACCTTTGTAAAGCCATTAAAATGATTGATGCTTATAAGTCATATGCTTTCAATATAACTTATTATTGTTTTTGTGTGTGTGTGTGTTAATAAATGTATTATTTAATGATACATATGTCTACTTAGAATTTTTTTCCCACCAAAAAAAATTACTTTTAGTTGGCAAACCCCTTTAAAGGGATACTCCACTTTTTTGGAAATAGGCTCATTTTACAACTCCCCCAGAGTTAAACAGTTTGTAGTTTTACTTGTTTTCGAATCCATTCAGATGATTTTCTGATAATAAGAAGAATATTAGCAACCAGACAGTTTCTGGTCTCATTGACTTCCATAGTATATTTGTTTTCCTACTGATGGAAGTCAATGAGACCAGAAACTGTCTGGTTACTGATATTCTTCTTATTCTCAGAAAATCGGCTGAATGGATTGAAAACGGTAAAACTCAACTGTTTAACTCTGGGGGAGTTGTAAAATGAGCCTATTTCCAAAAAAGTGGAGTATCTCTTTAAACCAAGAGTTTACTAACTGATCAATTTACTAATGTGAAAAAGTATATATAGGCAGTGGGATCAGATTTGATCTTTGTAAAAAATCATTTTGTTCTCGTTACAAGGTGTTTATGAACATGATCATCTGTTTTGCAACGCCTTGATATGTAAACGTTTCTTATATTGTGGGTAAGGAGGAAGAATTGGAGGAACTCGTTTAGCATATCAAATGTACGAAAGATTATGTAATGGAAGTCATTGTCCAGGAATACATTTTATTTTCTCCTTCCCAGACAAATAATCATTGAAGTTATTGCTAGTTACTGGAAGCTGGGCTATAAAAATGTGTGTTTATGACAGACAGGTAAAATGTTACAGATAATCATTTTGTTATAATAGTAAGTTATTCTATATAAAAGACAGACAGTAAAGTAGTAAATGCAACAAAAATGTGAAAGCATTATCAAAATAAAACTAGTCATCAGTATTTTACTGTGTTTAATTTGTGTGTTTAGATGTAAATCAGGAGTTGATTATGAATCAGATGACCTCCATTGCACTCAAATCTTCATATGGTTGCCGTGCGTGACGTTTGTTGGTTGCCAAACAAATGGTTGAAAACTTCATTGCATAATGCAAAATCCAAAGTAGTTAGATCATTTCAAGTTTTAATAGCAATGACATCAATGTGCGTGAATCAGACACATGTACAGTCCATTTGCTGCAATACGTTCCATTGTTCCTTTTAGCCAAGCTGTGCATAATGAAAGTGATAAAAGGATGAGGACAGATAATGGGAACCCACTGATTGCTTTATGATTTTTATATTTTTTGCAGTTAACCTACAAACTGGAATCTTTATTATTTAGAAGCAATCATATGACTCTTTGATTTTCTAAATATGTATGTTATGTACAGAAATGTAATATTATTGTTAATATTGTTAATATAAAATTGCAGACTTATTCGATTATGAACGTACATGCGACTTCCGTGAGAAAATTTGATGTTTCAATTACATTGAAGAGCTTTTAAAAAGAAAGAAGAAGGGAGATTTTGTATTACTCATGTGCATTTGTAACTTATGGAAGTCTTGTGAAGGGTGTGGTAATAGAAGAACGTACTGTTTCCCCCAATTGCTAAAACACATTTACTAGAAACAATAACACATTTCCCAATACTATGCAAACCTAAAACTTATTTAAAACAACAATCTTACATCCAATTCAAACTGAGCCTTACAAAAGCTGTATAATGAACATAAATACTGCATACTGAGATTTATTGAACACAATAGGATTATAGTATGTAGTTAAAATAATCAAGCATGGCAAATTTGCAATATAATGTACATGAATGAGTGGAATGAAAATGTAAAATCAAAACATTCGCAAGTGCTATTATCATATTATGAATTTATTGGAATAAAATCTGTAATATACTAATATATTATTTCTATTTTGTTCATTAATCCATCCAAAGGTCCTCAACTACACTGTATATTTATTGAACTTAAAAGTTATTTTAGTGAAAGATTAGTAATGTCTTGGTGAGTAATGTTTAGTGTTGTGAGTAATGTTAAGACTAGTAATGTTCAATGCCTTAAAAGTTTTTTTAATGAAGTTGTTTAATTGTTTGCATGTATTAACTGTTGTTTTTAATGTTCAATTGTCTATTTGTGTTGTTTGTAATGTGCAATGGTGGCAAATGAGTTTCCCCTAATGGGGATTTATGAAGCTTTCTAATGTAATCTAATATGTTTATTGATAATTTTGTCAGGGTAATAATAAATACAGAACTACACTGTAAAAAAATTAACGGTGGAAGACTTGTTAATTGGTTAAAAAGGTTTCTTAATATATACTGTAAATAACTGTGATAAATAGAATGGTACATTTAATGTAATTTTACTGTAAAATACTGTTACATTTTTAAAGTTTAATACGCTTTTGGAAGTGAAAAAGAACGTAAATTGACATTCCCACAATTCCCTGCGTGACGCTTTCATATTTAATGTATTTTTTAAGGGCTGTCAAACGATCAATAATCGTGATTAATTAATCGTGACTTTTTAAATACACACACATGCTTGTATATATTTAAGAAATATTTTAATGTATATACTATAATATAGATTTATATATAGTTTATATTATATATAAATATATATATTTTATATATAAATAATATTTTTAATGTAATATACATGTATATATAGTATATATATATATATATATATATATATATATATATATATATATATATATATATATATATATATATATATATATATATATATATATATATATATATATATATATATATATACAAAATAATTATACACAGTGCACCCACATATATTATGTAAACAAAAACTTTTATTTTGGATGCGATTAATCGCGATTAATCGTTTGACAGCCCTAATTATTTCTTCATATTTAACTGTTTCTTCATATTTTCCTTTTTTGTTCATATCAGTTATGTACATTAGGGTTTTACGTTATATTTAATGTTGTTAAAATAATGTTTATTGCCTTTTTTGAATTTCAACATGTTTTCATGATGGTGTTTTATGTTTGTGTGAATGACATTGTGCAGCTTCTATATATTAGTATTGACTTTCTTGTGGAAGATCTGCTTATGAACAGCTTTGATTGATCATTTGACTCTCATTACTGCTGTAACTGTCAGTGTATTTCAATGGAACAAAACAGTTATTAATGCTTGAAAAGGTCATTACATTAACATTATATCAGATAATGAAATACAGTTTAATTATATGCGGTTTAAGTTAAAAGCCTGTAAAAATGTTGCTACTGTATTTTTAACAAGAAAATTCTGGTGACCACAGCTGTCCGTAAATTGAACAGATTGTTGTTTTTTTTTACAGTGTAGATCTATCAGATAACCTTTGAGGTGAGGTGTGGTTATGGTTTTGCTTTCGATTTATCAAACTGTAAGTGTTTTACAGATGCTGGTGTTTGAAGATTCCAGTATGGGTGTAAGATTATGACATCTGAAACTGTGGTCAGGCTGTAACCGTCCAACCCTCCTTATGGCACAATGCCAAGACCAACTCTTGACCTGCCCTGACCAACAGGCTCTCTAGGTTCAGTATATAAGCATGTTAAAGTGGGAGATTCACAACTGCAGACTGAGAAAGGACTGCCCAACACACGAAGGTAAGAAACTCATGTTGTTAATGAAATTCATTATTGCAAATCATATAATGACAGAAATTAGATGCATGTAGCCTATGTTTTTTCTATTCTCATTTATGTTTCATAATGTGTTATTATGTGCATCACAGCAACATCTGTGGTGTTAAATTAACAGTTAAAAAGTAACACTGAAGCGATGTTTAGGTTAATAATTAAGTGATGATTGACCATAATTGATGATACGGTTAACAAGTAGAATCACTGAAGGAAATATGAACAATATTAACTCTTCTCTGATCCTTTTCCTTTTTGATAACTGAAACAGTAAAAGCAACTCCTATCTTATCGTCTTAACGGTGACTTGATTGAGATTACTTCGGATGTAGTTAATAAAGATTAAATGGAGTTTAATGATTGGGATTTAGTATTGTAGTGGGAAAGGAAAAGAAAAGAGAGAAAATGGATGAAATGAAGGGAATCTGGTAGCAAGCCAATCCAGTAAACAGGGATTAAGGAAACTGCTCGGATGAAGATAATAGGGTTGTCCGCAAAAATATTTAGAGAGGAATTTAAAATAATGCTTAAATTCAGAAAGGAAGATGAGGATGTTAATCTTAGTCCAATACCGTTGTCTAAAGAATTGAAGAAAAAGTTAGAAGTGGATATGGCTAAGATTTTGAGAGACGGAAGCCTGCAAATAATGTGTACACTGTAAAAAATATCCGTGATTTTAACAGTAAAATACTGTAAAAATGCTACAGTGCAAAACTGTTAATTGGTAAACAGAAAGTTTCCGTACTATACACGGTAAATAACTGTGAATAATTTTACAGTAAAATACCGTTAAATTTACATATTTTGAAAGTGAAAAAGAACAAATCGTTGTATAATTTACAGTGAAAAACCATAAATTGACATTCCCACAATTCCCTGTGTGACACTTCACATTTTAAGTATTTTTGTTGAAATAACTATGGTTCCTCATAGTTTTTTATTTTTTTCTAATCAGTTATGTACATTAGGGTTTTATGTTACATTTAATGTTGGTAAATTAATGTTTATTGCATTTTTTTTATAAATTGTATGTATGTTACCATGATGGTGCTTAATGTTTGTGTGAATGACATTGTGCAGTTTCTTTAAATGAGTATTGCTTTCTACAAGCAATTACTTGTAATGAGCTTGCTCATTTAACTCTCATTACTGCTGTGATGATTGTTGGTTGTCAGTGTATTATAATGGTCTAAAACAGATATCAATACGTCAATAAGTTGGTAAATCCACATTTTATCAGAAAATAAAATACGGTTTATTACTGTAATTTTTAAGTTAAGTCTGTAAAACCATTAACGTTCCTACCGTATTTTTAACGGTAAAGTTCTGGCAACCACAGCTGCCATTTTTTTACCGTAAAATGTACGGTTTATTTTTTACAAAATAGAAGAGCAAAACAGAAGAACAAAAACAAAACAAAAAACAAAGCATTAAAAATTGACAATGATTTTGGGTGAGAGAAAAAGGAAACGGAGTGATACTTAACATTCTAATCAGAGGAAGATCTAGAAAAACTCATACAAAGTATTTATGGAGGGGATGCAAAAAACAATGAATGAAGTTTGTGGATTGCCTATGTAATTATTGTCAAACGAAAGTCGAACAAAAAACATAGAGAATTAAAATAATTTTATAAGGAGTTGAAATGTTTTTGGTTATAGACAATATGTCTTGGCATAATATAAAAAAAGACCAGGAGGTGCAGGTAATAAGTCAACTTGAAATGCACAATGGGATGCAAGAAGTTTGTTAGCTAATGGTCAAGAGTTTAAAGGATTTATAAAAGGGCTTAGAAAGAAACCAGAAATCATATGAATTCAGGAAACCTGGCTTAAGCCAGTATTAGATTTTAATATTAAAGGGTATGATGGTATACGCACAGGATATTGGGGAAGGATGTATAACATTTGTAAAAAAAAAAAAAAAAAAACGGAATACAATATAGGGTTCTTAAGAAAGGAAAGTTGCAATTTATAGAAAATAGAAGTTTTGACTAAAGAAGGAAATGTTACAATTATAATTTTTATAATCCATGTAAAAGATTATCAATAATGCATGAACTTACCGTACACTGAAAAAAAAAGTGTTCATTTTACGGTAAAAATACCGGCAGCTGTGGTTGCCAGAAATTTACCGCATAAAATACGGTTGAAAGACTTTACGGTAGCAAAGTAGACTTAACTTAAAATTTACAGAAATAAACTGTATTTCATAATCTGATATATTGTTAAATTATCAATCAATTGAAGTATTAATATCTGTTCTGTACCGTGACAACCAACAATCACAGAAGTGATGAGTAACATGATATATGAAAACTCATCATGCAGCTCATCTACAAGTAACATGAAATTTAAAAAAGGCAATAAACATTAATTTAACAACATTAAATGTCACATAAAACCCTAATGTACATAACTGATTAGAAAAAGACTAAGCAAACTATGAAGAAACAAGTTATTTCAACAAAAATACATCAAATGTGAAGGGTCACGCAGTGAATTGTGGGAATGTTAATTTACGTTTTTACACTGTAAATTATACAATGAGTTGTTAATTTTCACTTTAAAAGCTGTAAAATTAATGGTATTTTACAATAAAATTACATGAAATTTACCATTAGATCTATCAAAGTTATTTACAGTATGTTGTAAGGAAAGGTTCTGTTAACCAATTAACAGTTAACAGTCTTTTACCGTTAAAATCACAATACTTTTTTTAGGGAAAATGATATGTTGTGGAGATGTTAATGCCCATGGCATGTTATGGAATAATTGCAATAATGCGAATGGAACAGTTATTTTAGAGTTATTGGAGATTAAAGATCTAGTAGCCTATGTCTATATTTTTAAAGATTTGTATGATACTTTGCATTATAAATTTATAAGCTATTTTCCATTAATATTATATATATTTTTTATGCTTATATATATATATATATATACATATATATATATATATATATATATATATATATATATATATATATATATATATTCAACAAATGCAACATTTCACATTAAAATATAGTGCAAGCTGTAGGCAAAAAAATAAATAAATAAATAAAGTGAGAAGACACCATCCAATGGCTTTAAAAAGTATATATATATATATATATATATATATATATATATATATATATATATATATATATATATATAAATGTGTGACATGTCCTGTAACCGCCTGTAGGCTATATATATATATATATATATACAGTATATATATATATATATATATATATATATATATATATATATATATATATATATATATATTTATAAACGGTTAGTTCGAATCCTTGATTCTGATTGGTCAAGAGATGTGCTTTATTCACGATAAAACACGGCTACGACCACTTCACCCAATGGTTCTATTGATCGCTGCGCAACACTGCGGTTCTATGTTGTTTTTCTTTGAGCTTTCATGCATTTTACACATTGGAACGTTGTTGCTGTTCACACTCAGGGACTATTTTTTCCAGCGGAAGGTAGGCTTTTAGTGATTTTACTTCAAGAAAGTTGCACTAACATTGTTTTTTACTTAAATATTGTGTGGCAACCGTTTTATAAAAGCAATAAGATACTCGAGGCAAGTGCTGTATCGTGAATAAGTAACGGCTCAAGGGGTTGCAGGCACTCCGCTTCCGCGTCGTGCCTAACAACGCCCTTGAGCCGTTACTTATTCACAATACAGCACAGCCTCTCGTATACTTATTGCTACATACATATATATATATATATATATATATATATATATATATATATATATATCATTTACTTAACACTGCTTTAGTGGACCCATATAGACACCCAGCACTGTTATCAAACACTGTACTTCAACATTTAATTTAACTGATTTTCAGTTCAATATTTCAAGGAGAAATGGGGAACCAGGCCACTAAAGACAAGAAGGATGTAATCCTCCACCAGATTAAGCCGAACATGGTGAGCAAAACATCAGCTCACATGCAATGGGAGAACAAAGTAAATCGATGCCCATTTTCCAAGCAAGTGAAGAACTACCAGGACGGTTTGAGCCATCAGGATACAGTTACATCACAGAGCAGTTAAGGTGAACACATTTATGAGCCTGTCCCACTGAAATATGTTAGTTCTATTTTTACTGTATGTGTGTAAAGTTTCTCATTGCCTGCTTTTATAGAGTCTCATTTTAAAGTTATTTAGCTAATTGCATGGGATGATGAGTAGTACAGGATAAGTTTGAACTTCCCCTTCTTTTCTTTAGAGCCAGGTTTGCATGTCTAAGGTCTGTGAAGGCTCTATTATGACTCCAAAGGCTCTGATGCGCTGTCCTTCCTCCACCCTGCCAGACTCCGATGACATCCTCATGCAAGCTATTGACTTCATCAATCAGTACTACAAGTCAATTAAAAAGTAAGAACCTATAAGGTCATAGTGGGTTAATTATTTAATCGTTAGTCCACTCTAATACTGAATAAGTGGTTATGTTCTTGTTTTTTTCCCCTTTCGTAATATAGACCATGAACTTGCTTTAAAGAGTGAAATGAGTAGGCTCTATGACTGATTTATGTCTGTTATTCAGCTCAAAAATTGAGGAGCACCTGTCTCGTGTGGAGGAAGTCGCTAGGGAAATAGATGCTACTGGGTCATATCAACTCACCACAAAGAACTGGAATTCGGGGCTAAGCAAGCATGGAGAAATGCACCGAGATGCATTGGCAGAATTCAGTGGGCTAATTTGCAGGTATAGTTTGGACTAAAACATGTATCATAATTAGTCGTATACTGTAGTTCTATTTACATTATCTTATGTTTTCCTGTCCAGCTGTTTGATGCACGCAAATGCAGAACTACTGAAGATATGTTTCAGATGTTATGCGATCATATTCAGTTTGCTACCAATGGAGGCAACCTGAGGTAAACCAATAATGTTACTTGAGCTTTTTAATAAACCATCCATCTTCATTTTCTTGGTAAATCTGATGTGATGCTGATTTATTTTCTATTTAGGTCTGTCATCACTGTGTTTCCTCAAAGAACTGATGGTCAACATGATTTCCGCGTGTGGAATAGTCAGCTCATACGATACGCTGGTTATAAGATTACAGACGGTACAATCATAGGAGATCCTGCCAGTGTTGACTTCACAGAGGTAGATACCAGTCTCTTTTCTTTTATAATAGATATTTTCTCTCTTTGCAATACCTTTTTTAGAATATCTATCTGTCTGAATACAACCAAATACAAATATTCTTTTAGACTTTCATTTAATATTAGGTCAAAACTTTGTTATAATTATAAAAGATCTATTTTTAATATATACCACATTAATGTCTTGTCAATACCCATATTTAACAGATGTGCATCCAGCTTGGGTGGACACCAAAGTACGGTCTATTTGATGTGCTTCCACTGGTGCTACAAGCTAATGGAGAGGACCCTCAGTTATTTGAAATTCCCCAGCATTTAATTTTGGAAGTTCCCATGGAGCACCCACAGTAAGTGACATGGAGCTTGTACTTTATGGCAACTGGCTGGGAAAACATGGGTTCAAGGGTTCTTGTACAAAGACTCAAAGTTAAACTTTCGGTCTTGTAGCTTGTCTAAATTTGAGGGCGATGTAGTTTACACAGACCCCCAGAGCTCTTTACTGAGGTGCTCATTTTTCTGAGATGTCTTGCATTCCACTTCTGCAACAAATCTGTTTGGTTCTTGAACAGAAAATTATGCAAGGCTTTTCTTTTTAAGAGCTCGTATTGGACCTTTTAAAAAACAAATGCTCCTTGGCACTTAAAAATCAGGCAAGAGTGGCAAAGCCATTCAATCCTAAAACAGCCTGTCTCCATGCCACATTCTTGCATCCAGACCTAACAAATGAGTTTAACCAGTGAGGCTTAAAGTCAATCCAGACTCACTCCAACACTTCACATTAGAGAGCTACCTAATTAGTTTACCTTGTGAATTTGACTGAAGTGCTGTTTGTAGAGCTCCAATAATGGTGCAATCATGCAGACCTAGAAGTCAGCAAAATGGATAAAACTGAAATATTGCATTTAGTAACATGGTCAAGGGTTTGTTTGAACTGGTAGCTAAATATATGCCAATGCATTTCCATGCCATTTAAATTGGATGGTTTAATTTACTTCTTCAGATACGAGTGGTTTAAGGATTTGAACCTCCAATGGTATGCGTTGCCTGCGGTGTCCAACATGTTACTGGAGATTGGTGGTCTTGAATTCCCAGCATGTCCTTTTAACGGTTGGTACATGGGCACTGAGATTGGAGTGAGGGACTTCTGTGATACCCAACGCTACAATGTTCTTGAGGTGCTACAATATTTCTTACTGCTTAAAATATTTACAGTCAAGAAGAGAAAGTTTAGACCTAGATGATCTTTCATACTGATTGTCTTTCACTTTATTATGTCCTACAGAGGGTTGGCCGCCGAATGGGCTTGGAGACACAAAAACTGTCCTCGCTATGGAAGGACCAGGCCTTGGTGGCCATCAATGTCGCAGTGATGCATAGTTTTCAGGTAAACAAAGCAAATAAGTCTAAAATTTGTGAGAGACAAGAGCATTTTTTATATTAATGTATTTTCCTGTTTTCATGAGAAAACCTGACTTCAGTAGTCAACATTTAAAGTGGATCAAAACCTTTCATCAAAGTTATTCATGAATTTTGAACAATACACGTTCTTGTATTCAAACTTGTTTGATCCACTTAAAATGTTAACTACTGTATTTTAAATGGTGGCAATTTCGTATGAAATTTTATGGAAACTTTTATGTTTACACAATAATTATGTATTAAAAATGGAAAAAGATTTTCCTTTGTTTTTCACGTACAGACGGCAACGTTTTCTGTTCCCACGGATCTGCAAAAACGTCTAAAAACCATATATTCATCCCAGTGCAGTAGTTGGTGATGTAATTTAAAGAAGCACTATGTGCCTATAGACTGAACATGTAATACGCATGGACATGACATCACCTTTTTTACAAATTCGCGAGACAGCAACGGTTTCAAAAATCCCGTTTTCAAAATCGTACGTTTTCAGGCTCCCAAAGCTCTAATTTACATGAATGTAAATGAAAGACCAAACACACAAAAAGTTTAGATTAATATTATATTGTATAAACGGCCCCTAAAACTGATTGGTTTGTGACTCATGTGACTCAAGAATTATTCTCTCAACATTGCATATCTAATCAGCTCTGGATGAACACATTAATTATTATTTGAATTATCTCTCAGTGAGTCATTTACCATGTATTACTGTCTTTGGAAGGCTTTTGTCTGACACATTGCAATGTACAAATTCATGTAATTTTCATATTTACATGCAGTGCAGGGATTCCCCAACTTTTTTTCTGCTTCTTATAAGTTGCACTTATATTGTTTTTTACTTTCAATATTGTGTGGCAACACGTTTTATAAAAGCAATAAGAGTAGTCAGAGGCAAGTGCTGTATCGTAAATATAAGTAACAGCTGAAGGGGTTAACAACGCCCTTCAGCTGTTACTTATTTCACGATACAGCACTGCCATCTCGTACCTTATTGCTTACATATATATATATATATATATATATATATATATATATATATATATATATATATATATATATATATATATATATATATATATATATATATAAAAAAAAAATATATATAAAATATATAATAATTAAAATATATAATATATATAATAACAATAATACAAATATATATATTATTTATTTATTTATATATTTTTTGGCTGTTAAATGTGGGCCTATATAAACTCATAATTCGCTGACTTAAAAAAAATACTAATATATATGTTCTTTAGGACACGTGTGAGGATCTAAATCTTAATGTAAAATATTTTAGTGAAATTAAATTAATAGATGACCTATGTAGAGGTGGATAACATTCTAATATATTAGTATAAAATAAATATAAAAAAAAACAATTGGTAAATTTTATGGGAAATTATTCACATTTATGCACATCAAAGTTACTCTACACTGGAAAGTCAATGGGTTAAGATGAAATTTGATTGTTAAATGTTTATTCACAGTGTTTTTTTTACCTTTTTGTCCCAACTTACAGAAAAATAAGGTCACCATCACTGACCACCATTCTGCATCAGAATCCTTCATGCAGCACATGGAGATGGAAGTGCGTCTGCGTGGAGGCTGTCCAGCCGATTGGGTCTGGCTGGTGCCGCCAATGTCTGGATCCCTAACTCCTGTGTATCACCAGGAAATGCTGAACTACATCCTGTCACCCTTTTTCTACTATCAGGTATCATTCTGCATCTATTGTGCATTCCTCAGAAAAGCTGCATTGCTGGAATATTCTCGAGTCTTGTATAAAGCTGAAGTTTGATGATGTCCAAACTAATGTTGTGAGATGTTCTTGCCTTAAAGCCTGATCCGTGGTTGACATACAAGTGGAAGGACAAGAGGAGAAAAGCGAAGAGGTGTACAATCAGCTTCAAAGGATTGATCAGGTACCACAATATCATATTCACACTTCCTCAACCAGAACAACGCAGTTTTGTTCTCTCAAAAGAGATCTGTCTGCAACAATGTAATGAATATTTGAAAGGTTAGCTGTGAACATTTGGTGAGCAGCAGTATAGCTAAAATTCTTGTTTTCTTTTCTTTCTTTTAGAGTAGTGCTCTTCTCTCAGACACTCATTAAATCAGTTATGGCCAAGAGGGTGCGTTGCACTGTTCTCTACGCCACAGAAACAGGGAAATCACAGACTTTTGCTAAGAAACTAAATGCCATGATGAACTGTGCCTTCAGCTCCAGGGTAAGAGGACCATCACCCTCAAATTAAGCACCATTTCCATTAAGCAAAAGTATCTCAAATCAACTTTTGAGGCATATGTGGCACATTCATAACAATATCCCACTCTAAGGTGGAAATTACCCCGTTTTACTTTTTTATAAAAGTCCCCCGAAGTCAATAATTGTATCCCTTAACTCCTCTTTGATCACCAAAATGACATATTTGAAATAGCTTGAATGTAAGCTATCCCCGGTTGAATATGCAAATAATCCCTGCCTCTACTCACTCACACCAGCTCAGAAATCCACTTGTTGATGATCACACATTGACGTGATTGGTTATAAGGTAGTTTGTGATGTCAGAAACACCACATTTTTAAAGCCTGTTATTGGTTCACTGCAGTTTTAACCCCTTAACTGTCACTTGCCCGTATACAGGCAAACTAACTTTACTTCACTATATTACTATTAAATCCTAATCTAGTCATGACAAACTACATATCATTGGAAAGGTCTAAGACTCCTAAATATATATTTTAGGTCTGTTTTTTCTTACAAATTATAAATGAACAGTGATATATGAATTTATGACAAGAGTGCACCTCAAAAAAATCAACGTCATTACAGGAGTTTCTGACCTTTGTCACAAAAAGTCGACGCACACACTTTTAATAATTGAAACTTTGGTTTTTAGTGCTAAAAGTTCATAATAAAACATAATTAGTATTTGTCAATAAAAAAGATAAAATTATATTTTAAAAAGTAAGGTAAGAAGTCCTCTAAAAATATAATATATTATATATATAAATATAATTTTTTATTATTATTATTTCACATATTTTAGTAGTTATCATAAATTAGGTATCATTTGAAAGCTTACGAACTCAGAATTCATCCTGTGAAAACCGTTTTGAAATTGGACGTTGCATTACCATAGAAACGGTATTTTTTTATTAGGCCCCTCCCCTTTGGGCATCTTCTTTCATAATTTATTATGAAAACCTTTGACAAAACACATATTGTCAGAAAGGTCTGAGTCTCAAGGTTCCATATTTAGTGACAGAAGTGATATTTGGATAGAAATTTATTAATTTGTTATGGCAAAATGCATACAATTAAATTCAATGGAATTCAATGGCACCCGGTGGCTATTTTTGGTATAACGCCTAAACAAAATCTCATGGGAACTTCAATTTTTGTGATATCAACTTCAAATTTGGAACACAACTTGGTTAGATATATAGCTTTCATTTTATAGTAATTTTATAGTAAAAAATATTTTGTAAAATATTTATTTCATATTAAAAAATATATTAATAAAGTATATTTGATTTACTGTAAAGTTTTACTTCCATAACTTTTTCATACTTGCATTTTTTTTAAGTTCTTTCACTTTAGTAATAATCTGCTGATTGTTTTCTTTAAAACAAGACCAAACTTAGGTCTATATTCCAAAGCATTCTTGAATTACAACCATTTAAGTTAGTATAGTGCATTTTAATGTCAATTATCAACAGGTAAAGGGTTAAAGAGAAAATACTTAGCAATGGTGTTGACTTATGCATTTGCACATGGCTTGTCTTAAAGCATATTAAAAACACCACATAGACATATAAACATTAAAAGCTTAATTTTCAGCACAGGGGATGATATATGTAATAAATGAATACTGTTCGATTAAACACTAAGATTTGACATTGACTTTTTAGTTAAAACATACATATGTGAAATGTGTTATTTATACAGGTTGTTTGCATGGAGGACTACAACTTCAGTGAACTTGATAAGGAAAGTCTCTTAATTGTTGTCACCAGCACCTTCGGCAATGGAGACTGTCCAGGAAATGGAAAGGTGTGGATATATTTGTGCACCGTGACCTGTTGTATTTTATTAAAAATAATCATATTAAAAACATTATCGCAAAAAAAGAATGCAGAATTTATAGTATGTCCAAATGAAAAGGTCTTCAGGAAGTAATTTGCTTTTGGAATGATTCATTGTACAATAACCACAAAAGATGTTTGATAACTAGAATGTGATTCTTTCTTTCTTCTCAGAGTTTCAAGAAGCAGCTTCTTAGTCTGAAAAGCCTCAGAAACAAAGTCAGGTCAGTATAATTGAAAATCCTCTAAATGTATTTTCTCTCCACTTCTGTGTAGAATATATTGTTTGAATTGTTTCTTTCCCCACACAGGTTCTGTGTGTTTGGTCTTGAGCTCTCGAACGTACTCTCACTTCTGTGGGTTTGCCCATGCTGTGGATGCTAAGCTTGCGGCACTGGGAGCCGTCCGCGTGTCCTCCACAGGAGAGGGAGATGAGTTGAACGGACAGGAGGAAGCTTTCTCTGCCTGGGCTTGCACAGCCTTTAAGGTCTAAATAAAAGAATATAAGAAATATAAGTGATAAAAATAAACATTGAGCATCCTTTGTTTTCTGTACTTTGGTGAACGGTAAAATGAATCATGAGATGTTTGTTTTCTGTATGTAAAGGATGCATGCAAGGCGTTTAACATTCAAGGGCAGCTTCCAGGCAGCGATGGTCTGGCAGATTCCTGGGATCCGCAGAGGCACAGAGTTCAGAATGACAGCTGTACACTTGACCGAATTGCAGGTATAACAATATAATATTTTTCTATTTCATTTTACATTTAACCCTTTACCTGTCACCCCCCTTTTTGATAATTGACATTAAAATGCACTATACAAACTTAAATGGTTGTAATTCAAGAATGCTTTGGAATATATACACAAGTTTGGTCTTGTTTTAAAAGCACTTCAAAAAAATTAATGTATGAAAAAGTTATGGAAGTTATAATTTACAGTATACTTTATTAATATATATATATTTGTTTTAATATAAAATAAATTTTTAACAAAATATTTTTTTACTATAAAATTACTATAAAATGAAAGCTATATATCTAACCAAGTTGTGTTCCAAATTTAAAATTGATATCACAAAAATTGAAGTTCCCATGAGATTTTGTTTAGGCGTTATGCCAAAAATAGCCACCGGGTGCCATTGAATTCCATTGAATTTAATTGTATGCATTCTGCCATAACAAATTAATAATTTTCTATCCAAATATCACTTCTGTCATTAAATATGGAACCTTGAGAACTCAGACCTTTCTGACAATATGTGTTTGGTCAAGATTAGAAAAGGTTTTGATAATAAATTATGAAAGATGATGCCCAAAAGGGGAGGGGCCTAATAAAAAATACAGTTTCTAACACAATGTCTAATTTCAAAACGGTTTTCACAGGATGAATTCTGAGTTCGTAAGCTTTCAAATGATAACTAATTTACTATGATAACTACTAAAATATGTGATATAATAATAATAATAAAAAAAATTATATATATAATATATTAGACTTTTTAGAGGACTTCTTACTTTTAAAAATATGACAAGTGACAGTTAAGGGGTTAATACCTAATATTCAAGAATCATGTTATTAACAGATTTGGAAGATTTCTGCAGTGATTGATTATTTTTTGGGTTGGTTTTATAGCTCTATCAGCTCTCCATTCTAAAGCTGTGGTTCCTATGAAGCTGAAGAGAAGGCAGAATCTACAGAGCCCGGAGTCAAGGTTTGCTCTCAAACCAACTTATATTTGTGCATCTGTGTTTTATTATTATAATAGTTTTATACATTTGTATTATTATTATACGCTTTTATTTTTTCTGAAACTGGTGCCTTATGTTGTGTGCCTTGTTTTCTCACACAATATTTAACAGTATTTATTTTTACGTGATCTCAGTCGAGTCTACAATATTGGTGGTGCTAGGAGATGGACGGGAACACAGAGCCCTTAAACTTTGCCCCTGGAGACCATGTGAGGATTTTCCCAGGGAACTCACCTGAATTAGTATCTGGCATCCTAAAGCATCTGCCCATTGCCCCTCCTATCAACCAGAGCCTTCGCTTGGAACCCTCAATGATTCCTACCCTGGTACTGAACCATATAACCTAAATTACATAATGGAAGTCTTACGCATAATAACATAATGATACCTAATAATGTTGTCTGGCAGATGGTGAAAGGTGGCAGAGAGATGAACGAATACCACCATGCCCCCTTGTCCAATCTCTTACCTACTATCTTGATGTCACCAGCCCACCCTCACAAAGCTTCCTCCGCAAACTCTCAAAGATGGCAAGGCAGGAAGATCACAGGCAGCGCCTCTTAGCACTAGCAACAGTAAGTCCTTTTTTTGTTTCAGAACTAAGGATGAGAATTGCACAGAATTTAACAACTTGGTAACTTTGAGGGTATTTTAGTAACTTTAGGAGATAATTATAGAGGAAAGAGAAATACATTATTTTCATAATACATAAATCCTTATAAAAGGCACATTCACAGGTCCGTGTATCATCCGATCATTTGATTTCAAATTTGAAATCAAATAAGCAGAAATGGGAAAATGGCACCTTTATTTGTTTTGTTTGTTTGTTTGTTTTTTCATTTAAAAAAAAAAAAAAAAAACACGATTTCGGCTTGATTTTTAGTTTTTTTAGTTCACAGTCAAAAAAACAAATACATTAATTCAAAATGTGTTTTCCATTAAAAAATGTAGAATTTAAATTTTCAAAACTGAGTTGGCTCAAGCAGAATTAAAATTTTTGTAAATTAAGTTGGTCCAACTCAATAATTAATATTTAAAATTAAAATGTTCCAAAATTAAGTTGTCCCAATTTAAATTGTTAAAACTTTCCAAAATTGAGTTGGCCAAATTCAAAATTAAATATTTAGAATTAAATTTTCCAAAATTGAGTTGACCGAACTCAATTGGATTAAGTTGACCCAACTCAATAATAAATAGAATTACATTTTCCAAAGTTAAGTTGGCCCAACTCATTTTAAATTGTTAAAAAATGAGTTGGCCAAACTCAATAATTCATATTTAGAATAAAAAATTTTGTAAATTAAGTTGGCACAACTCAATAATTAATATTTTGAATGAAAATGTTCCAAAATTAAGTTGGCCTAATTTAAATTGTTAAAAATGTCCAAAATTGAGTCGGCCAAACTCAAAATTAATATTTAGAATGAAATTTTCCAAAATTGAGTTGACCCAACTCAATTGGATTAAGTTGACCCAACTCAATAATAAATAGAATTACATTTTCCAAAGTTAAGTTGGCCCAACTCAATTTAAATTGTTAAAAAATGAGTTGGCCAAACTCAATAATTCATATTTAGAATAAAATTTTCCAAAATTAAGTTGACCCAACTCAATAATTAATGTTTAGAATTAAATTTTCTTTTTGTACACCCATACCAAATTTAAAAAACGATAGGATATATGTCGTCTAATTTTCTAATACTATTATTTGTTGACAACAATACATTTGGGAAACAAAATACAGCCATTTGTGCAAAAAAACAAAATGCACCCTTTTTTAAATGTCATCTTTCATACCGAAATAGATTGATGAATGAACGAAAAATACACTGACCCCAGTAGGAGGCTTTTTTTTCTGAAATTGGACTATACAGATTCTGTGTTTTTGATTCACAAAAAAAGAACCAATTCATTTGACTCATTCGTTATATCAGTATATCAGTATCAGACTAGTGGTCACACTTTGTTTGATTCACTAAACAATAGTTTTAGACACATTTTAACCATTAATATGGGAATTTAACCACACTGGTTTTGTTGTGTGTTTTTGATTTGCTAAAAGAGGCTACTCGTAAATCGTTAGAACGCCATCCCGAATGCACGTGGGATAACTGTTAACAGTCACCGAATGTCATTCAGTTCAGATTAAGTTAAAAAGATTTGGAACCAGTATAATATTGCATTTTAAAGGCAATATACAGTATTATATAATGATGAATTATTCATGCTGAAAAGGTGTCTTCATAACAATGAACCTGCTTAATGAAACACAAATTCTTTCATAAAATGTCTCATTATAGCCTATTAAATGTGACGATTTACAAAAGAATGGGCTCATGAACACTTATGCTCATCTTTGAATGTATGTATTAGCTAAATTCATACCAAGACATTACTCTACCACAGGACCTCAAGGTTTACACAACATGGAAGGAGTTCCACAAACCTACATTCCTTGAGGTGCTAGAGGAGTTTCTTCTCTGGAGCTTTCTGCTGAATTTCTCCTCAGCCAGCTGCCTCTACTGAAGCCACGCCTTTACTCCATCAGCTCCTCCCCAGACCTCCACCCTCAAGAGCTCCATCTCACTGTGGCAGTGGTCAGCTATCACACACAGGGTAGAGTAAACCATATTCCCAAAGATTCTCTGATCATTAGTTGATACCTGAACAGTAGAACTTCCTGAGACGTATAACTTCTAGAATCATTGAAGAAATGTATTTGTTGTTGTCATATGTCCTGCTCCATTTAGAAGGAAAAGGTCCGCTGCATTTTGGTCTCTGCAGTTCCTGGCTCAATACCATCGAAGAAGGACACATGGTGCCATGTTGTGTCCAAAGGTACCTTTCATTTCACATTCTCAAGATGTTCCTGAGAGAGAAATGCAGCCCAAGGTCATCCCTGGTCATAATTAACTAACTTTTCCAACAATTCCAGCTCTGACGGGTTCCACCTTCCATCCGACCCTAGTGCGCCCTGCATGCTTGTTGAGTTGGGAGCGGTATTGCCCCCTCCGTAGCTTTTGGCAACAGCGATTCTATGACATGAAAAAAACAGGTATGGAATTTTACTTTCAAGTCGTTCAAAAAGTCCACTGAAATGGGCTTACCTCAAGTTGTTATTTCTCCAAGGTCTGAAAGGGAGTCGATGACACTTGTGTTCGGTTGTAGGATTCAGAAACTGATCATCTTTACAAAGAGGAGACTCTGGACATGAGAGATAATGGCACTCTAAGCAGTATCACAACAGCTTATTCTAGACAGACTGGACAACCCAAGGTAGAGCAAACACAAGTTATTTATATCATGAGTGATTTCTATTACACTACCGGTCAAAAGTTTCAGAGTCGGTAAGATTTTTTATGTTTTTAAAAGAAGTCTCTTCTGCTCACCAAGGCTGCCATTTTTTTATAAAAAATACACAAAAAACACAGTAATATTGTGAAATATTATGACAATTTAAAATGACTTTTTTATGTTCATATATATTAAAATGTAATTTATTCCTCTGAAAAAAAGCTGAATTTTCAGCATCATTACTCCAGTCTTCAGTGTCACATGATCCTTCACAAATCACTCTAATATGATGATTTTATGCTCCAAAAACATGTATGATTATTATCCATGTTGAAAACAGTTTTTTACATTTTTATTTCAGGATTCTTTGATGAATAGAAAGTTCAAAGAACAGCATTTATTTAATTAGAATCTTTTCTAACATTATAAATGTCTTTACTGTAACTTTTGATCAATGTAACTCATCCTTGATGAATAGAAGTATTGATTTCTTATTTATTTCCCAAAAATAAAATACAAATTCTTACTGACCCCAAACTTTTTAAAGGGTAGTGTTTAATGTAACAAAAGCTTTCCATTTCAGATAAAAGCTGTTCTTTTGAACTTTCTATTCAATCAAAGAATCCTGAAATAAAAATGTAAAAAACTGTTTTCAGACATGGATAATAATCATACATGTTTTTGGAGCATAAAATCATCATATTAGAGTGATTTGTGAAGGATCATGTGACACTGAAGACTGGAGTAATGATGCTGAAAATTCAGCTTTTTTTCAGAGGAATAAATTACATTTTAATATATATTAACATAAAAAAGTCATTTTAAATTGTCATAATATTTCAAAATATTACTGTGTTTTTTGTGTATTTTTTATCAAACAATTGCAGGCCTTGGTGAGCAAGAGACTTCTCTTAAAAGCATTAAAATCTTCCGATCTAAACTTTTTAGGCCATGTAGTGTAAGTATTCTTATTGTTTATTGTTATAATTTGTCAGTACTAAGCTTTTGTTTTTGAAACGGATGCCGTCAGTATGTCTTTTTCAGAGGTGTAAAGTCCAGGTTCAGTCCAGGGCTGGGTTTTCCAAAAGCATTGTAAGCTTCGATAGAACAATTGCCACCAGTGGTGACGATCAGGCTTAAGATGCTTTTGGGAAATGCAACCCAGGTTGTTCCAATAACCTAGATTTGCTAATCTCGCAGTTTTTCAGCCAGGAGATCAGTGAAATCAGCTGACTGGAGTTCATGGATGGAATAGAACATATGGCAGGACTTTTACTTTCTGACCCCTGGACTTGACACCCTTGGTCTTTTTGCTGACATTGATAACACAAAATATGAATAGTTACTTTTACTCAGAATCTCAGATCTAAAAAAATGATTCTGAACATTTCTGGTCTTTGTTTATAGACATTCTGCATTTGTTTTTGGTCCAGGTTTATGTCCAAGATAGCTTGCGAGAGCAATTGAATGACAAGGTCTTTGAGGTTCTGCACCATAATTCCAGGACATCTGTACATCTGTGGAGGCATAAACATGGCTTACGATGTGCACCGCCACTATCCAGGAAATTTTAGTCAGCCGGCTGGGTATCACTCTTTCTCAGGCTGAGGAGATATCTGTCAAGGCTCAGAGGTGAACCTTCAGCATGCTGACACATTTTATAGCTGCTTCAGATAATCATGTCTTACAGTGTTTTAGACTTACAGTCTGTAATGATATATGGTCAATAATTTGAGATGGTTATGCTTTTTGTTCACAGAATGAAAAGCGTTTCATGAGGACATACTTTGACGATCGTAATGGTCAAGATCACTCATAAATCAATCAATCATATTTATTTATATAGCACATTTTTAAAACAACACACGTTAACACAAAAAGTGCATTAAATACAGCCCAGCACATATAATCTAAGATTATATAAACAAAGTATAAAACAATTACAAAAATTGAATTACAATCAAATGCAAGAGAGATATTTTAAGTCTTTAAATGAGATTTAAATGCATCAGAGGCACAAGATCTAACATGGAGGGGTAAACCGTTCATAAACAAGGAGCTGCAACAGAGAAGGCCATGTCTCCTTTTGATTTTAGTCTAGACTTTGGAATGGTTGTACAGATCTTAAAGGCCTTGAGGATGTTGCTGAAGAGGTTCACTAATGTAACTTGGTGCCATCCCATTTAAGCCCTTAAAAACAAATAACAACATCTTATACTTGATACTTGAATTTAAATGAAAGCCAATGAAGGAATGCTAGTACTTCCAAATCATTAAAAGACAAAAAGGGGTCAAATTTCTCTATATTCCTTAATTGGAAGAAGCCACATCTATGACCACTAGAATTTATATCGCTTCTCAAACTTCATTCGATGAAAAATAGCTCAAGACAGCTTGATTCTGTAATGTACTTGATTTAAAAAGGCCTAATTGATTGATTATAATGTTTGAGTATAACTCAGAGGTCCAAACACTATTAGTCTTTCAAGTGGAGAATACGTAGATACACCATTCTTGAGCTTTTCAATATACTAACACACTAAACACACTAAGCTTAGTCTCTTTATTTTCATACAGCTTCCAAAATTCTCTAACTAAGAGGAAGGAGTCAAATAAAAATCACCAATATACACAAACACACAAAAGTAACAGTAATGTGTTAATTGTGGAATGTACAGTTATCATTACTAGTTTATTTCCTACTTGTAAATAAACTATTTTTTTAATGTATTTTTTATCTGTTTTTTTTAAGACTGACCTGCACTTTGTTAGACTATTGAGTAGTGCTTTTATGGCTTTAACTAACTAGTAACAAATCTTTTGGATTCTACATTTGCCATGCTCAATAAAACAACAGGAATCTTCTCTGTTGTGGGCTTTCAAAAATCACAAGAACATCTGGCCCTTAGTTTTAACCAAAACTTTGGTCAACAAAAATTGTAATGTACATGTTAAAAATGCTTATATAATCAGTATTTAAAATTGTGCAACATACTATTTTCCCACTTTGTCTATTCTTAGCTTCACATTTTCATTTTAAACCATTTCTTAATTGTTTGTAGACTTGAATTCTTCTGTATTAATAAAATAATAATAATTAGTTTAAACCATGAGGCTACCTTATTCACTGTTTATTTTCAATCCTGTTGCTCAGACTTTCTTATATTATCACCCCTCACAGTGTTAAGTGTTATATATAAAGTTGTAAATTGATGTATATGGTAAATATTGCATTTTATAATAAAGTTAACTTTGTACTACTAAGACACGGTAGTTTTTTTATTCGCCTTAGTGTAGTTTGTCTATGATGGCTATCCGTAGTAACACCGGAAGTAGTGTAACTGTTATCCACGCTGCAGCAGTGAGTATTTTTTCAAGCGTCTTTTTCACCTCGTTTCTGTTTTATAGATTTATATAATTAAATTTGTTTTATCATATAGACATTATGGCTGGAAGTCGACTCAGAAATTCGGGACTGTATTTACCCGGTAAGCATTAGTGACAGCATGCTTTTTGAGATCATTTGCAAGGTTAATGAAAAAAATGTGTTTAAACAGGAGATCGGTCGGTTTACTTTCAATATGAAAGTGCACTAAGTAAAATCATTTTATAACTACAAGAAGTTATGAAACTAAGACATCTTGTTTGGTGTTACGTTAGTAATTGCTTTTGGTAGTGAAAACATTGACACCTTGAATCTAGAACAGAGCAGTGATATTTGTATTTTGCATGTGTTGCTGTGTGGCGTTACGTCAGAGTTCTAATTGTGGTTCTGTTTGCTAAGGGTTCGTGATTTAATGCGAGCTGGAGTCATCAAGCAGGAGGAAAAGCCCATCTGGTTTGATGTGTATGCTGCTTTTCCTCCAGAGAGCCACTACTACAGAAACCTGTGAGACCACTGAAAAACACTGCTGAAGACACTGTTCCTGAAATCTTATACAAGGAGGATGAAATACGAGCGTAAGTACAAACAAATCCGTTCAAAACGTGTACATCTTAGTAACTTATTTTAAAATGTTTGCTTTCAGCATCTACCACATGGTCATAATACTATCGTAACTGTACGTTCACACCGCCGTCGTTTTGAGCTTCCAAAGTAAAGCCCCGACCGATAAAGGATTTTGAAGGCCGATACAAATATTTTTGGTTTCGAAGTGCAATATCCTAAATATATGGGTCTATATATATATATATATATATATATATATAATTAATTTTTTTGGAACTCACAACAAAACATTAACATATATTTCCTAACATAAGTTATTTCTAGTTATTTATGAGTTTTAACTAAAATAATATGATAACATGGACACGGGAAGTAGGGGTGTGCAGCACTGTTGACAGTGCATGACGTCATAAAAATGATAGCTTATAGATATAAATCTATAAAATAAATCGTTTCAGTGTTTTTGGGTGTGGAATGAAAAGAGGGTTCATTTTCAGAAATTATTTAATTAAAACTATTATTTAATTTATCTTCAGTGTGTATTAGCTCAATCAGGCGTCTCGACATGTATGTTTCGGCGTCGCGTTGTTGAGCGCAGATCAGAAAGTTAAAAGAAGCTCAACTTTATGGTAATGAGCTACTTGGTCGCAGTTCAGCTGCGAAATGCTTTGGGAGCAGCCAGAGTGGTATTATAGACAGTCCTCAGCAGGCTGGCTATTTCTTTGGAGAAGCTACAATCTGTAAAACTTTCGCTCCGACCAGAATTAAGTCAGTTGCCAGAAATGAGTGGAGCTCACATGGTCATGAGCTAATCATTCGCTTTGCTTGAGTTGCCTCATAGAACTCGTGGAAAAGCCTAGCAGTTTTCCTATCATTTATGACTTTTAACTATTGCTGTTTGGGCTGAGACGGGAGGATAGGGAATCGAAACTTGCTCTTTTTAAAGCTAAAGATTTTTAATTTGCTCACGGTGACACCTATTTGACGAATTAACATTTATAGCCTGGGGCATGCAAATAATAGCTTACTATTCTTTTTTTTTTTCCGACCGCGTGTGTCCAACCACATTCAATTTTAGAAGAATTACAGTTTCATCTAACGTTCTCCCTGTGCAAGCAGCTGTGCAAAGCCTCAAAGTCAGTCAACAAGTTTTCCCATACTTTTTGACAGCCATTGCTGGTCGGCGGCCAGACTTTGACATTTAGTTGGTTGCCCGATATGATGGCTCACAGTTTATGGTCACCGGTGCCATTAATTTTTTTTAGACTGTGGCAGTCTTTTTTATGTTTCTTTTTTTGTTATAAGTTTTCTTCTGCTCACTCAAGGCTGCTGAGATTTTTTTGAGTAAATACACAAAAAACACAGTAATATTGTGAATACATTATGACAGTTTAAATGACTTTTTTATGTTAATATATATTAAAAACTGTACTTTATTCCTCTGAAAAAATATGTATGATTATTATCGATGTTGAACAGCTTTTACATTTTTATTTCAGTATTTTTATAGAAAAAATTGGCAGCCTTGGTGAGCAGAGAGACTTCTTTTAAAAACAAAAAATGTACAGAATCATCGGATGTATATGCGCCACACAAGTACATTCGAATATATTAGAAATGATTTCTGAATATAGAAATTATGATAATATTCCACAATGTTAATAATGTTGCTGTATTTTTTAATACAAATAAATGCAGCCTAAAAGGGCTTTAAAAACACCGACAATACTTACCAAACCCTTGAACGAATAGATCTAACATATAAATTATATTAACAAGTGTTCCATATTTTACTGCGTCAGACCTTTTCAGGAATCATTCTGCTACCATTTCAAGTCACCAGTGAGTTCGATGATAACTGCATTAGACTTGCGGTCACTAGCTTGGATCCTGTACAGTAAATCTTCATGACTTTTTTTTTCTTTTGATCGCAGGAAGTTCTTTGGCTTTATGGTCATGGACCGAGAGCTTTTTGAGCTCCTCAAGCCCAACTTTGTTTCTTCAGCGTCGGAGGTAAGTCTTTCACTTCAGTGTATACCTAGTGTTGCCATTTGATTCATCATTAGCCGTTCATCATTCAGGGTTGTGATGAAGTACAGCTGAATGCAGAAAGCAGAGGGATGTGAACCTAGAGCCTGATGTTCGATTGGAGGAGCGTGCAGAAAGCGCTGCTTGCAGAGGGAGTTTATTTGAAGAAAGAGAGGACGGACCTCGGTGATGGTCTGAGAGCTGATTCGTTCTTTAGCACATATCTGTGGTGTGATCATGTCGTTCTGTACCGCAGCGTGACACTATAGTCTTGGAACCCTTTGCTGGATGATGGAGTTGAACGACGTTGGCAGACAGCTAACAGAGACACTGAAGAACTTGATTGTTCAGAACACAGCCAGCAGGGGAGAGCCAGGAACATTCGGCGGCCTAATTTGGCATCATAAATGTACCACTTCTCCTTTTAAGAACACACAGAACTGCTCCTGCCCTCCAGCACCAACCCTGCTGCTCAATCTTGATTTTCGATGCGTCAAATGGACACAGATATTGTTTGTTTTGTGGGACCACGTATCGCCAACCCATGAAGAGCAACATGTGTGCACTTTCCCCTTGGTGTCCAATGAGTGCAGGTATGAAGAGACACGACGCCTTGCACCAGTCAAAATGGGCTTGGTCTGAGGTCTTCTTCAGCCATGCAGAGAGCTTTATAATGCCAGGTTTGGTAAGTGTTTCGTTTCTGTGAAAGCGTTAACGTACTGCGTACATGGAAATATGCAGTGTGTTAACCCATTCAGTCCACTGCAATGAACATCAGCCCCCCTTTTTTTTTAACTTCTGGAGCATTTTTCGCCCGAGTCAAATAAAGCCTGGGCCATAGATGGACGTTCAGCAATCATAAATCAAATGCCAGTAAAGCTCTGCATGTAGTCATTATATAAAAAAATTCTACATTGAAGAGAGCACGGCAACACTTCTCCTAAACACCAAAGCGAGCAACATTTTTTTAAATGTGTCTGTCTATATACATATATCATGATTTAAGTGTGCTAAATCTGCTCCAGTCGGATTTTTAACTTTAGTTGGTTAACTATAATTAATTCAGTTTGTATTTTCTATTTTACATACAAACTATGAAATACTAGCAAAAATATATACAAAATGTAAATACACCTTAGAAAATGTTGCTTGCTTCTGTGTTTGGAGTGACAGTCGCTGCCATGCTTCTCTTCAATGTAGTTTTTTCTTTATTAATTACTACATGCAGAGATTTACTGGCATTTGATTGGATGGCAAACGGCCCATTGCATATATGTGTATATATACCATGTGTATGTATAGTATATATCGGCCTGTGGCTCAAAAGGACCAACAAAATGTAGGATATACACAGAAAGCCAAACTTTTAAAGAAAATTATTTATTAACAATAAAGAAATTATACAAAAAAAAAGTGTAATGTAGCAGTCAGCTATCAGTCATGTGTGTATGGTCAAGGTTTCTACAACTCCAGTCCTTAGGCGACCCACTGCTCTGCATATTTCGTATGTCTCCCTTGTTTAACACACCTGATTCAGATCCTAGCTCGCTTATCCTAACGAGCTGAGGACTAAATCAGGTGCTATGCTATACACATGCGTGTGTCTCCCTTGTTTAACACCTGATTCGATCTCAGCTTGTTAGGTGGCTGAGCTCGGACAATCTGAATGCATGTGGACTAAAGAAGGAGACATAGCATGCAGAGCATTGCAGAACCCCCTGTGCTAGGTGAATGAGTAAAAACTGTAATGTGCTGTATGCCATGCATGCAAAAGAAACAATAATCAAATCAAAAGTATCAAAATCAAATACGATCGCCACGCTTCTGCCATATCCGCCTTGCTTGCTTCTTAAAAAGGGAAAGGGAAGTTGGCAGCAGTGTCCCTGATGCAATCAGGTGAGGCGGAGAAATCCATCCAATGCAGGTGAAAACCACACTAAGAGCAGGTCGTCACATCCTTCCCTTAAAACGGGCTTGTGGCAGGCAGAATCCTGGAAAGCAATCAGGTCTTGTCACAGTCAGTTAATTTTTGCAAGTCGGTACAAAAACCTCACTGAGCCATCAGGTTTTCAGAACTAACAACAAGGAGATGCCCATTCTGAACATGAAGGAACACAATATCATTTTCCTGCATGTATCTAGCCGTTTTATGGGGAAGCATTCATGCACATGTAAACTAGGCTCAGCCATGTCTTTGAGACGGCATCTCCAAATAACCAGGGAAACTCTGCAAAAGAGTACTCCACTCTGCTATCTGCAAAGGAGACAGATGGGCAAGAGTTAACGTTTAATTTTTTCAAAAGTCAGAATGTACTTTAATCGTCCATGTCAAATCCCATCATCTGGGCATTTACTGAAGAACAAGAAGCCAGGTTTAGCATCCTGAAACAGCACAGAAGAGCAGATGGTACAGGAGTCGCAATCTCAATTTTAGCATTCAGCTTTACGTTGTATCAACATGTGGGCCTTCAAATTTAAATTTTTTTTCAAAAAAACCCACAAACCATCCAATGACAGCCAACTTTTTTGAATGCAGACACTCTGACCTCATTGTAGTACACAGCCAAAAGCCCACGAACTTTGTGAACCAAAAACTAAATCGTTAGGACTGAATACCTGTGCTCATTGCACAACCTCCATGCAGCAAACAGTGACGAGGGCAAACCCTCCTCCCAGTCTCGATCCACACTGTACACAATCAGCACCGAAAGGAGAGACTTCAAAGTTCGACTGAAAATCGCTCGAATGCTGTTGGCTTTGTGGATGAGAAGACTAGCAGGATCATGTCTCCGATTTTTAGCTGTTTTAGAACCGTTGGACAGAGATGAGAGGTAAGATTCAGTACCCGATAACGCCGAATGATTTTTTGGAATGCCAGAAAAGTGACAGTCGATTGCTTTTGAACTTTGCGATGTACTTTGTACGGATGGATAGCCGAAGGAAACGTGGCTGCAAATATTGCAAACCATCAGCAACGTATTTGCTTCCAAGCTGAATCTTGGCCAGAGGACCAGATCCAATCCACAATAAAATGTGTTCAAAGGGGTCGCGAGCATCGGCAGAAAGTCCGCATCGTACCAAGGTGCAATTTCAGTTTTCCGATTCCGCTCACCAGCTTATCCTACGATAGCACAAGACTGTCTGATCTCTATTTGCATCTCGAAGACGGGTGTTTGTCATAAGAATGTCTTATGATCTTTCCTGCAAGGCAGGTCTATCGGGCGTCTCATAGATGTCGAATAGACGTCTATTTAGTGGGGATTCAGTGCCATGTAAACTGAGATCTTATAAACGTATGCTCGATTGACATACTGCAGGGAACGTGCTAAAGGCGTCTTGCAGATGAGCAAACACTCTTTAAATGCGTGTCCTTGCAGATGTTAAGACAGGAGATCAGACAGCCTTGTGCTATTCTGGGTACTTGAACCGACAGGATCCCCAACAAAATTTCTCACCATGAGGATCTCCATTTCCTCAGCAACAAACCATCTTGAACAAAATAGCCTCGTAGCGGCATCTGGTACATCACTACATGGAGCGTAGAGGTAATCAGCTCAGCCAAGGGAGGGGAATTCTGATGTGTTGTTCTTTAGCTGGCATTGCAGAACAGGAGGGAAAGGACAGAGCAGACAAAATGGGATATAGGCAAAGAAGTACAGTCGGTTTTAAGCTCTTTCCTAAAGCCTTGGCCCCATGCTGAACATTTGTAGTCATAGCTTGCGAGTTACCAAGCACGCAGCAGGGTTGACAACCATTTTCTGTTGGACTGGTTTGTCAGCTAGATGAAACCACAGAGACAGGGAGATGGTATTTGCCACACCGGTCTCCTGCTGTTAATTTATTTCCTAAGATTAGATGAACACCCTCGATTGGCAGAGCAGACGCAATGAATGCCACCACTACTTCACCAGTAGCACTAGATGAGAGTGGAGTATTGACCAGAGACTGTATATAGATGACCTCGTGAAACCCAGACTCATGAGTAAAAGTACAAGCGCTCTATCAAAAAAGCTGAATTGAGTGGGAGTTGAAGTGCTCTTCAGCACCAGCACTTGGCATAGTAAAAGTACTGAATGTGTTGAGCAGTTTGTCAAAAAATTCACCACCTAAGTACTAGAAGTAAAAGTACAAGTATCGTGTCATGTAATCCTTAAGAAGCAGTCAAAAGTTTAACTAGCAATCAAATAAGGCGCTTTGGCGGGATACAAATTTGCGTTGGCGGCACAGGCCAAATGCATCTGCTCCAAGAAACGTCTCTAGGTTATGACTGTAACCTATGTTCCATTCCCTTCAAAGGGAACCCCTGCATTAGTCGTCAATGTGTGCGCCAAACAATACCATTACCCGATAAAACTGGCAAGTGCGATTTTAGGCAGCATGAAAGTGGACTCACGAGCGATTTTCGTAAAATTTTTATGACTGTAAACGAGCATAGCTGAGCAGAACAGCTAAAAATATTGAAGTAAAAGTATTAAATTAATCGGAAAATATCTACTGAAGATAAAAAGTCAGGTATGAGAAAAAACAATAATTGCGTCATGAGTGACAGATACAGTCATTTTAGCACTTAAGTACAGTATCTTAAGTAGTTCCAATCTTGTTACTATACATCTTCTGAGCATCAACTTTATCTGCATAGGAACAGTCATATTAAGCTCATTCCTCGAACCGAAACACTATCATCCGTTTCAGATTGCCGCGCTGAAAACGGCAAAATCAGGATCCAGAGATGAAAGAATCCATAGCTCCGTATTACGCAGAATTCTAACTGGAGGGTACATCTGCCATCCGACAATGGCACCTCGACCTTACAATGCCAAGGAGCATAGAGAAGACAAACAATCATCAGACAATTGAATTTCGTCAGTCGATCACTTACCAACAATAATCCAACTGCAGTAGGCTTACTATTCACATTAAACGCAAAGAACTGCTGATCAGTCGTAGATCTGTAAAGCATTCGCTCTCACTTCACACCGTTTTTTTCCAGCCAATAGAAACATTTTGTGAGTGAGCACAAAATCATCCGCCAGGAGACTGAATCACGTCACTAACATATGTCGCAATCTGATCAGAAATGGAAATTTAACCGTTCAACTATAATTAATCAACAGATCCTCAACACTTTTGGCTCAATCGCAACACACCAACGTGTACACGTCGTTTAAATTCTTGCACAAACTCTTAACGTCCTGACTCTTTTTAATATGATCTAGTGTTGTCGGTAGGTTTCAGGACACACTCGACTTCAACACTGCGGAGCTTACAGTTTCATACTTTTTACATCTCTGTGTTAATGGGTAAAGTCAGTTAGCTTTTTCTGCTTTAAGCACAGAGGAGTGTAAAGAGTATGAAACTGTTAAGTCCGCAGTGTTGAAGGTATTCGAGTGTGTACCTGAAACCTCGACGACAACAGCTCTTAGATTCGTGTAAAGAGTCAGGGACAACTCATTTAGAGTTTGTGCGAGATTTAAGACGACATGCTACACGTTGGTGTGCTTCGATTGAGGCTAAAACATTTGAGGATCTGTTGGAATTGATTATAGTTGAACAGTTTAAACTTTCCATTTCTGATCAGATTGCGACATATGTTAGTGAGCATAAAGTTCAGTCTCCACATTGGCGGATTATTTTGTGCTTCACTCACAAAAATGTTTCTATTGATTGGAGAACATGTGAAGTGAGAGCGAATCGCTTTACCAGATGACTGGACTGATCGCAGTTCTTTGGGAGGTTTGATGTGAGATAAGTTTAAGCCTGCTGCAGTTGCAAATTCTGTTGATTTGAGTGATGCCAAGACTAACGAAATTCAATTGTCTAATGATTGTTTGTCTTCTTATGCTCCTTTCATTACAGAAGGTCGAGTGTCATTGTCGGATGGAGATGAAGTTCCAGTTAGAATTCTGCGTGATTACGGGAGCTATGGGATTCTTTCATCTTGGAATCAATTTTGCCGTTTTCAGCGCAATCTGAAACGGATGATAGTGTTTTAGTTCTGAGGAATGAGTTTAAATGAACTGTTCCTATGCATAAAAGTTAATCTCAGAGATGTATAGTAACAAAGTAGAACTTACTTAAGTACTGTACTTAAGTACTAAAATGCTGTATCTGTACTCTACTAGAGTATTGTTTTTTTCTCATACTTCTACTTTTACTTCAGTAGATATTTTCGATGAATTTAATACTTTTACTTCAATATTTTTTTAATGTTCTGCTAGTTACTCGTTACAGTTATAAAAATTTTACGAATCATTCGTTGCAAGTTGACTTTCATGCTGCCTAAAATTGCATCGCCAGTTTTATAGGGTAATGGTATTGTTTGACACACACATTGACAACTAATGCAGGGGTTCCCTTTTGAAGGGAATGGGAACATAGGTTACAGTCATAACCTGAGACGTTTTCTTGCAATGACATTTTTTTTGGCGGCCGCCAACGCAAATTTGTATCCGCCAAAGCGCCTTATTTGATTGCTAGTTTAAACTTTTGACTGCTTTCTTTAATAATTACATGACACAATACTTGTACTTTTACTTTTAGTACTTAAGTAGTGAATTTTTAAATAAACTACTTGCAATACTTTAGTACTTCTACTTAAGTGTGGTGCTTAAAGAGCACTTCAACTTCTACTCAATTCACTTTTTTGATAGAGCACTTGTACTTTTTACTAGAGTTTGGGTTTCTGAGTACTTTATACATCTCTGGTCAATCTCCACTCTGATTTAGTGACTGGTGAAGTAGTGGTGGGATTGCGTCTGCTCTGCCAATCGAGGGTGTTCATCTAATCTTAGGAAATAAATTAGCAGGAGACCGGGTGTGGCAAAACTGCATCTCCCGCTCCTGTGGTTTCATCTAGTGGAGAACTAGTTCAACAGAAAATGGTTGTAGACCCTGTGGGTGTTGTAACTCGCGCTATGACTACAAATGTTGAGCATGTGAAGGCTCAAGGAAAAGAGTTAAAACCGTTTGGTACTTTTTTTGCCTATATCCTGATTTGTCTGCTCTGTCTTTTCCTCTGTCTGCAGATGAGCTAAAGAACAACACTCAGATTCCTCCTTGGTCTGAGCTGATTACCTCTGCACTTCATGACAGTGATGTACCAGATGCGGCTAGAGGCTATTTTGTTCAAGATGGTTTGTTGCTGAGGAAATGGAGTCCTCATGGTGAGAATTTTGTTGGGGATCCTGTGGTTCAAGTACCCAGATAGCACAAGGCTGTCTGATCTCCGATTTACATCTGGAAGACGCATTTTAAAGAGTGTTTGCTCATCTGCAGACGTCTTTAGGACGTTTCCTGCAGATGTCAATAGACGTTTATAAGATGTCAGTTTAACGTGCATTCTAAATCGTTACATTTAGAGACATCTATTCGACATCTGCAGGATGTCCTATAGACATCTTGCAGATGAGCAAACACTCTTTAAATATGCGTCTTTCAGATGTAAATAGGAGATCAGACAGTCTTGTGCTATCTGGGTAACTAGTAAGCCGAATCAAAAACTGAAACCGGCTCCGTTACATCCGATTTCTGCCAATTCGCGACCCTTTGAACACATTATTGTGGATTGCGTTGGTCCTCTGCCGTGTTCAAGTTCGGAAGCAAATACTTGCTTACTGTCTGTGTTCAGCCACACGTTTCCCTTCGGCCTATCCATTGCGTACAATTACATCACGTTCAAACAATTTATGTCACTTTTTGGCATTCCAAAAATCATTCAGAGTGATCAGGGTACTAATCTTACCTCTCATCTCTTCCAACAAGTTCTAAAACAGCTAAAAATCAAGCATAATCTTGCTAGTGTTTATCATCCACAAAGCCAAGGAGCATTAGAGCGATTTCATCAAACTTTGAAGTCTCTCCTTCGTGCTTATTGTGTACAGTTGGATAGAGATTGGGAGGAGGGTTTGCCCTGGTTACTGACTGGCTGCACGTGAGGTTGTGCAAGAAAGCACGGGTATTCAGTCCTAACGATTTAGTTTTTGGTCACAAAGTTCGTGGGCTTTTGGCTGTGTTACAAAATGAGGTCAGAGTGTCTGACTCGCCGAAAAATTTGCTGTCATCTGTTTATGGGTTTTTTTTGAAAAAAAAATTTAAATTTGAAGGCCCGTATGTCGTAACATGTAAACTTGAATGACGAAAATTGAGATTGCTACTCCTGTCCATTCTGCTCTTCTGTGCTGTTTCAGATGCTAAAAATGGCTTTTGTTCTCTGTAAAGACCCAGATGATGGTATTTTACATGGACGATTAAATAATTCTGACTCTTTGAAAAAATTAAACGTTAACTCTTGCCCATTTGTCTCCTTTGCAGATAGCAGAGTGGAGTACTCTTTTGCAGAGTTTCCCTGGTTATTTGGAGATACGCCGTCTCGAAACAGACTGGGCTGAGCACTGATATTGATGTGGGTAATGCTTCCCCTATAAAACAGCGGGAAATAATACATGCAGGAAAATGATATTGCTGTTCCTTCATGTTCAGAATGGGCATCTCCTTGTCTGTTAGTCTGAAAACCTGATGGCTCAGTAAGGTTTTTGTACCGACTTGTCGAAAAGTTAATACTGTGACAAGACCTGATTGTTTTCCAGGGATTCTTGACAACCCCGTTTTAAGGGGAGGAGTGTGACGACCTGTGTCTTTAGTGTGGTTTTCACCTGCATTGGATGGATTTCTCCGCCCTCTACCTGATTGCATCAGGGACACCTGCTGCCAACTTCCCTTTTCCCCTTTTAAGAGAAGCAAGACGGATGGCAGAGCGTGGGCGACCTATTTGATTTGATACTTTTGATTTGATTATTGTTTCTTTTGCATGCATCACGACACTACAGCACATTACATTTTTACTCATTCACCTAGAACAGGGGTTCTCAACTGCTCTGCATATTGTGTATGTCTCCCTTGTTTAATACACCTGATTCAGATCCTCAGCTCGTCACCGAACCGAGCTGAGGATCTAAATCAGGTGTGTTAAACAAGGGAGACATACACATGTGTATGACATACACACCTGATTCAGATCCTCAGCTCGTTAGGATAACGAGCTGAGGATCTGAATCAGGTGTGTTAAACAAGGGAGACATACAAAATATGCAGTAGCAGTGGGTCGCTGAGGACTGGAGTTGAGAAACCTTGACCTAGCATGACACGTACTGATACCTGACTGCTACATTACACTTTTTTTTTGTATAATTTCTTTATTGTTAATAAATAATTTTCTTTAAAAGTTTGGCTTTCTCTGTGTGTCCCACATTTTGTTGCGTCCCTTTTGAGCCACTGGGCGGAACATATATACATATACATACACATACATGTATATATACACATATATGAGATGGGACGTTTGCCATCCAATCAAATGCCAGTAAATCTCTGCATGTAGTAATTAAATAAAAAAAAAACTACATTGAAGAGAAGCATGGCAGCACTGTCACTTCAAACACAGAAGCAAGCAACATTTTCTAAGGTGTATTTACATTTTGTATATATTTTTGCTAGTATTTCATAGTTTGTATGTAAAATAGAAAGATTGAACTAATTAATTAATTAACTAATTAAAGTTAAAAATCGAATGTAGGATTGCACGTTTTAAATCAGGATATATATATATAGACAGACACATTTAAAAAATAAGTTGCTTGCTTCTGTGTTTGGAGTGAAGTGCTGCCATGCTTCTCTTCAATGTAGATTTTTTTTATATATAATTACTACATGCAGAGCTTTACTGGCATTTGATTGTATGACAAACGTCCAATCTCATGGACTGCAGGCTTTAAACTAGGTGAAATGCTCCAGAAGTTAAAAAAGGGGGCTGATGTCCATTGTAATGGACTGAATGGGTTAAACACTCCGCATATTTTATTACGCAGACATTAGACACTTTCACAGAAATGAAACACTTACTAAACCTGCATTATAAAGTCTCTGCATGGCTAGAAAGACCTCAGAGCCAAAACCATTTTGACTGTGCAAACGTGTCTTCAATATCACTCATTTGACACCAAGAGGGGAAATACACATGTTGCTCTTCAGGGTTTGTATAGTGTCCACAAAACAAACAATATCTGTGTTCCATATTTCACGCATCAAAAACGCATGATTGAGCAGCATGTTGGTGTGCTGGAGGCAGGAGCAGTTTGTGTTGTCTTAAGGAGAAGTGGTACATTTATGACTAGCCGTCTGGCCGTCAGGGTTCACTGTCTCTGCCGTGGCTGTTTCTCTGAACAATTCGTCTCAGTGTCTCTTTGCTGCTCTGCCAACATGTCATTCAACTTCACATTCAGCAAAGGGTTCCCGGAAACTCTGGTGTCGCCTGCTGGCTATAAGAAGCATGATGGACAATGAAGAGACAAGTAGGCTAAAGAACAAATCAGCTCTCAGACTCACCCCAGGTCCTCCTCTCTTTCTTAAATAAACTCCCTCTGCAAGCAGTGCTTTTGCGGTCTCTTCAAACAGAAGCTCAGGTTTGACATCCCCTCTGCTTTCTAATTCACTGTACTTCATCACAAACCTGAATGATGAAGTACACAACCACTAAATTAAATGGCAACACTTGGTGTACAGTAGAAATATGGTTAAAACTTACCTCTGACATGAAGAAACAAAGTTGGGCTTGAGGAGCTCAAAAGCTCTGGGTCCATTACCATAAACCTCAAAGAACTTCCTGCAATCACAGAAAAAAAAGTCATGAAGATTTACTGTATAGGTTCTGGCATGCATGCAAGTTTAATGCAGTTATCATTCGACTGATGGGACGTGACTTGAAAATGGGTAGGGAGATGTTTTCCTGAAAGGGTCTGATCAGCAGTAGAATATGGAACCTTGTTAATATAATTTAGATGGTTAGACTATCATTCAAGGGTTTGGTAAGATTGTTTGGGTTTTTTAAAGTCTTTTAGGCTGCATTTATTTGATTAAAAAATACAGCAATATTGTAACATTGTGGAATATTATTATAATTTCTATATTAGAAATCATTCTAATATATTCAAATGTACTTGGTGCATACATACATATGCTCAATTTCGGTAGATTTTTTATGTTTTTAAAAGAAGTCTTTGTCTACACCAAGGCTGCAATTTTTTTTATAAAAAATACTAAAATAAATGTAAAAACTGTGTTCAACATGGATAATAATCATACATATTTTTTTCAGAGGAATAAATTACGTTTTAATATATATTAACATAAAAAAGTCATTTTAAATTGTCATAATGATTCACAATATTACTGTGTTTTTTGTGTATTTATCAAAAAATTGCAGCCTTGGTGAGCAGAAGAAACTTATAACAAAAAAAGAAACATAAAAAATCTTGCCGATCTTAAAAAAAATTAATGGCACGAGTGACCATAACTGTACGTCACACCGCTGCTGACTTAAAGTGTCAAAGAAGCTCTGGCCGCCTGTCAGGGACGGCTTGTCAAAAAGTATGGGGAAACTTGTTGACGCTTTGAACGCTCTGACGTTGCCAGGGAGAACATTAATGAAACGTAATTTTTCAAATTGAATGTGGTCACACACGTGGTTGGAAAAAAAAAAAGAATAGTTGAGCTATTATTTGCATTCAGGCTATAAATGTAATTGGTCAAATTGGTGTCACCGTGAGCAAATTAAAATCTTTAGCTTTAAAAGAGCGTTCGTAAATATTTCCCTATCCTGTCCCTATAAGCAAACAACGTAAAAGTCATAAATGATAGGAAAACTGTAGGCTTTTTTACGGTCTATGAGGCAACCAAGCAAAGCGATGATTAGCTTCCATAGACAGTAAGCTTCTCTACCATTTTCTGGGAACTAATGTTTTGGTAGGAACGAAAGTTTACATTGTATGTTTCTCCGGAATCAGCCAGCGCGAAGGACGTCTATAATACGATTGGTTGCTGCCGTTTTTGCAGCTGAACTGCGTCATAGCTCATTACCATAAAGTTGAGCTTCTTTTAACTTTCTGATTGACGCTCAAAACGCGACGCCGATTCACGTCAAGACACCTGATTGGCTAATACACACTGAAGATAAATTAAATAATTTTTAATTAAATAATTTCTGAAAATGAACCCTCTTCATTCCACACCCAAAACATGAAACAATTTATTTTATAGATTTATATCTATAAGCTATCATTTTTATGACGTCACTGTATGTCAACAGTGCTGCAGCACCCCTACTTCCCGCGTCCATGTTACTCATATTATTTTAGTTAAAACTCATAAATAACTAGAAATAACTTATGTTAGGAAAATCTGTTAATGTTTTGTTGTGAGTTCCAAAAAATTAATTATATATATATATATATATATATATATATAGACCCATATATTTAGGAATATTGGATTTTAAAACCAAAAATATTTGTATCGGCCTTCAAAATCCTTTATCGGTCGGGCTTTACTTTGGAAGCTCAAAACGACGGCGGTGTGAACGTACAGTTACGATAGTGTATGACCATGTGGAGATGCTGAAAGCAAACATTTTAAAATAAGTTACTAAGATGTACACGTTTTGAACGGATTTGTTTGTACTTACGCTCGTATTTCATCCTCCTTGTATAAGATTTCAGGAACAGTGTCTTCAGCAGTGTTTTTCAGTGGTCTCACAGGTTTCTCGTAGAGTGGCTTCTCTTGGAGGAAAAGCAGCATACACATCAAACCAGATGGGCTTTTCCTCCTGCTTGATGACTCCAGCTCGCATTAAATCACGAACCCTTAGCAAACAGAACCACAATTAGAACTCGAACGTAACGCCACACAGCAACACATGCAAAATACAAATATCACTGCTCTGTTCTAGATTCAAGGTGTCAATGTTTTCACTACCAAAAGCAATTACTAACGTAACACCAAACAAGATGTCTTAGTTTCATAACTTCTTGTAGTTATAAAATGATTTTACTTAGTGCACTTTCATATTGAAAGTAAACCGACCGATCTCCTGTTTAAACACATTTTTTTCATTAACCTTGAAATGATCTCAAAAAGCATGCTGTCACTAATGCTTACCGGGTAAATACAGTCCGAATTTCTCAAGTCGACTTCCAGCCATAATGTCTATATGATAAAACAAATTTAATTATATAAATCTATAAAACAGAAACGAGGTGAAAAAGACGCTTGAAAAATACTCACTGCTGCAGCGTGGATAACAGTTACACTACTTCCGGTGTTACTACGGATAGCCATCATAGACAAACTACACTAAGGCGAATAAAAAAAACTACCGTGTCTTAGTAGTACAAAGTTAACTTTATTATAAAATGCAATATTTACCATATACATCAATTTACAACTTTATATATAACACTTAACACTGTGAGGGGTGATAATATAAGAAAGTCTGAGCAACAGGATTGAAAATAAACAGTGAATAAGGTAGCCTCATGGTTTAAAACTAATTATTATTATTTTATTAATACAGAGAATTCAAGTCTACAAACAATTAAGAAATGGTTTAAAATGAAAATGTGAAGCTAAGAATAGACAAAGTGGGAAAATAGTATGTTGCACAATTTTAAATACTGATTATATAAGCATTTTTAACATGTACATTACAATTTTTGTTGACCAAAGTTTTGGTTAAAACTAAGGGCCAGATGTTCTTGTGATTTTTGAAGCCCACAACAGAGAAGATTCCTGTTGTTTTATTGAGCATGGCAAATGTAGAATCCAAAAGATTTGTTACTAGTTAGTTAAAGCCATAAAAGCACTACTCAATAGTCTAACAAAGTGCAGGTCAGTCTAAAAAAAAACAGATAAAAAATACATTAAAAAATAGTTTATTTACAAGTAGGAAATAAACTATAATTGAGAACTGTACATTCCACAATTAACACATTACTGTTACTTTTTGTGTGTTTGTGTATATTGGTGATTTTTATTTGACTCCTTCCTCTTAGTTAAGAGATATTTTGGAAGCTGTATGAAAATAAAGAGATTGAAAATGAGCCCGTGTGTTTAGTGTGTTAGTATATTGAAAAGCTCAAGAATGGTATAATCTTTACGATTTTCTCCACTTGAAAGACGATAGTGTTTGGACCTCTGAGATTATACTCAAACATTATAATCAATCGATTAGGCCTTTTTAAATCAAAGGTACATTACAGAATCAAGCTAGGAGTCTTGGAGTTATTTTTGATGCGGAGTTAAAGTTTAAGAAGGATATAAATTCTAGTGGTTATAGATGTGGCTTCTTCCAATTAAGGAATATAGAGAAATTTGACCCCTTTTTGTCTTTTAATGATTTGGAAGTACTAGCATTCCTTCATTGGCTTTCATTTAAATTCAAGATCAAGTATAAGATGTTGTTATTTGTTTTTAAGGGCTTAAATGGGATGGCACCAAGTTACATTAGTGAACCTCTTCAGCAACATCCTCAAGGCCTTTAAGATCTGTACAACCATTCCAAGGTCTAGACTAAAATCAAAAGGAGACATGGCCTTCTCTGTTGCAGCTCCTTGTTTATGGAACGGTTTATCCCCTCCATGTTAGATCTTGTGCCTTGATGCATTTAAATCTCATTTAAAGACTCAAAGATTCTCTCTTGCATTTGATTGTAATTCAATTTTTGTAATTGTTTTATACTTTGTTTATATAATCTTAGATTATATGTGCTGGGCTGTATTTAATGCACTTTTTGTGTTAACGTGTGTTGTTTTAAAATGTGCTATATAAATAAATATGATTGATTGATTTATGAGTGATCTTGACCACTACGATCCAAAATATGTCCTGCATGGAAACGCTTTTCATTCTGTGAACAAAAAGCATAACCATCTCAAATTATTGACCATATATCATTACAGACTGTAAGTCTAAAACACTGTAAGACATGATTATCTGAAGCAGCTATAAAATGTGTCAGCATGCTGAAGGTTCAGCCTTGAGCCTTGACAGATATTCCTCAGCCTGAGATAAGAGTGATACCCAGCCGGCTGACTAAAATTTCCTGGATAGTGGCGGCCACATCGTGAGCCATGTTTATGCCTCCACAGATGTACAGATGTCCTGGATTATGGTGCAGAACCTCAAAGACCTTGTCATTCAATTGCTCTCGCAAGCTATCTTGGACATAAACCTGGACCAAAAACAAATGCAGAATGTCTATAAGCAAAGACCAAAGAATGTTTCAGAATCATTTTTTTAGATCTGAGATTCTGAGTAAAAGTAATTATTCATATTTTGTGTTATCAACGTCAGCAAAAAGACCAAGGGTGTCAAGTCCAGGGGTCAGAAAGTAAAAGTCCTGCCATATGTTTATTCCATCCATGAACTCAGTCAGCTGATTTCACTGATCTCCTGGCTGAAAAACTGTGATAATTAGCAAATCTAGGTTATTGGAACAACCTGGGTTGCATTTCCCAAAAGCATCGTAAGCCTAAGTTGATCGTACCACTGGTGGCAATTGTTCTACGAAGCTTACAATGCTTTTGGAAAACCCAGCCCTGGACTGAACCTGGACTTTACACCTCTGAAAAAGACATACTACGGCATCCGTTTCAAAAACAAAAGCTTAGACTGACAAATTATAACAATAAACAATAAGAATACTTACACTAACGGTAAAAAGTTTAAGATCGGTAAGATTTTAATGCTTTAAAAGAAGTCTCTTCTGCTCACCAAGGCTGCAATTGTTTGATAAAAAATACACAAAAAACACAGTAAAATTTTGAAATATTATGACAATTTAAAATGACTTTTTTATGTTAATATATATTAAAATGTAATTTATTCCTCTGAAAAAAAGCTGAATTTTCAGCATCATTACTCCAGTCTTCAGTGTCACATGATCCTTCACAAATCACTCTAATATGATGATTTTATGCTTCAAAAACATGTATGATTATTATCCATGTTGAAAACAGTTTTTTACATTTTTATTTCAGGATTCTTTGATTAATAGAAAGTTCAAAAGAACAGCTTTTATCTGAAATGGAAAGCTTTTGTTACATTAAACACTACCCTTTAAAAAGTTTGGGTCAGTAAGAATTTGTATTTTATTTTTGGGGAAATAAATAAGAAATCAATACTTCTATTCATCAAGGATGAGTTACATTAATCAAAAGTTACAGTAAAGACATTTATAATGTTAGAAAAGATTCTAATTAAATAAATGCTGTTCTTTGAACTTTCTATTAATCAAATAATTCTGAAATAAAAATGTAAAAAAACCGTGTTCAACATGGATAATAATCATACATGTTTTTGGAGCATAAAATCATCATATTAGAGTGATTTGTGAAGGATCATGTGACACTGAAGACTGGAGTAATGATGCTGAAAATTCAGCTTTTTTTCAGAGGAATAAATTACATTTTAATATATATGAACATAAAAAAGTCATTTTAAATTGTCATAATATTTCACAATATTACTGTGTTTTTTGTGTATTTTTTATAAAAAAATGGCAGCCTTGGTGAGCAGAAGAGACTTCTTTTAAAAACATAAAAAATCTTACCGATCTTAAACTTTTGACCGGTAGTGTAATAGAAATCACTCATGATATAAATAACTTGTGTTTGTCTACCTTGGGTTGTCCAGTCTGTCTAGAATAAGCTGTTGTGATACTGCTTAGAGTGCCATTATCTCTCATGTCCAGAGTCTCCTCTTTGTAAAGATGATCAGTTTCTGAATCCTGACAACTGTAACACAAGTGTCATCGACTCCCTTTCAGACCTTGGAGAAATAACAACTTGAGGTAAGCCCATTTCAGTGGACTTTTTGAACTGACTTGAAAGTAAAATTCCATACCTGTTTTTTTCATGTCATAGAATCGCTGTTGCCAAAAGCTACGGAAGGGGGCAATACCGCTCCCAACTCCAACAAGCATGCAGGGCGCACTAGGGTCGGATGGAAGGTGGAACCCGTCAGAGCTGGAATTGTTGGAAAAGTTAGTTAATTATGACCAGGGATGACCTTGGGCTGCATTTCTCTCTCATGAACATCTTGAGAATGTGAAATGAAAGGTACCTTTGGACACAACATGGCACCATGTGTCCTTCTTCGATGGTATTGAGCCAGGAACTGCAGAGACCAAAATGCAGCGGACCTTTTCCTTCTAAATGGAGCAGGACATATGACAACAACAAATACATTTCTTCAATGATTCTAGAAGTTATACGTCTTAGGAAGTTCTACTGTTCAGGTATCAACTAATGATCAGAGAATCTTTGGGAATATGGTTTACTCTACCCTGTGTGTGATAGCTGACCACTGCCACAGTGAGATGGAGCTCTTGAGGGTGGAGGTCTGGGGAGGAGCTGATGGAGTAAAGGCGTGGCTTCAGTAGAGGCAGCTGGCTGAGGAGAAATTCAGCAGAAAGCTCCAGAGAAGAAACTCCTCTAGCACCTCAAGGAATGTAGGTTTGTGGAACTCCTTCCATGTTGTGTAAACCTTGAGGTCCTGTGGTAGAGTAATGTCTTGGTATGAATTTAGCTAATACATACATTCAAAGATGAGCATAAGTGTTCATGAGCCCATTCTTTTGTAAATCGTCACATTTAATAGGCTATAATGAGACATTTTATGAAAGAATTTGTGTTTCATTAAGCAGGTTCATTGTTATGAAGACACCTTTTCAGCATGAATAATTCATCATTATATAATACTGTATATTGCCTTTAAAATGCAATATTATACTGGTTCCAAATCTTTTTAACTTAATCTGAACTGAATGACATTCGGTGACTGTTAACAGTTATCCCACGTGCATTCGGGATGGCGTTCTAACGATTTACGAGTAGCCTCTTTTTAGCAAATCAAAAACACACAACAAAACCAGTGTGGTTAAATTCCCATATTAATGGTTAAAATGTGTCTAAAACTATTGTTTAGTGAATCAAACAAAGTGTGACCACTAGTCTGATACTGATATACTGATATAACGAATGAGTCAAATGAATTGGTTCTTTTTTTGTGAATCAAAAACACAGAATCTGTATAGTCCAATTTCAGAAAAAAAAGCCTCCTACTGGGGTCAGTGTATTTTTCGTTCATTCATCAATCTATTTCGGTATGAAAGATGACATTTAAAAAAGGGTGCATTTTGTTTTTTTGCACAAATGGCTGTATTTTGTTTCCCAAATGTATTGTTGTCAACAAATAATAGTATTAGAAAATTAGACGACATATATCCTATCGTTTTTTAAATTTGGTATGGGTGTACAAAAAGAAAATTTAATTCTAAACATTAATTATTGAGTTGGGTCAACTTAATTTTGGAAAATTTTATTCTAAATATGAATTATTGAGTTTGGCCAACTCATTTTTTAACAATTTAAATTGAGTTGGGCCAACTTAACTTTGGAAAATGTAATTCTATTTATTATTGAGTTGGGTCAACTTAATCCAATTGAGTTGGGTCAACTCAATTTTGGAAAATTTCATTCTAAATATTAATTTTGAGTTTGGCCGACTCAATTTTGGACATTTTTAACAATTTAAATTAGGCCAACTTAATTTTGGAACATTTTCATTCAAAATATTAATTATTGAGTTGTGCCAACTTAATTTACAAAATTTTTTATTCTAAATATGAATTATTGAGTTTGGCCAACTCATTTTTTAACAATTTAAAATGAGTTGGGCCAACTTAACTTTGGAAAATGTAATTCTATTTATTATTGAGTTGGGTCAACTTAATCCAATTGAGTTCGGTCAACTCAATTTTGGAAAATTTAATTCTAAATATTTAATTTTGAATTTGGCCGACTCAATTTTGGAAAGTTTTAACAATTTAAATTGGGACAACTTAATTTTGGAACATTTTAATTTTAAATATTAATTATTGAGTTGGACCAACTTAATTTACAAAAATTTTAATTCTGTTGAGCCAACTCAGTTTTGAAAATTTAAATTCTACATTTTTTAATGGAAAACACATTTTGAATTAATGTATTTGTTTTTTTGACTGTGAACTAAAAAAACTAAAAATCAAGCCGAAATCGTGTTTTTTTTTTTTTTTTTTAAATGAAAAAACAAACAAACAAACAAAACAAATAAAGGTGCCATTTTCCCATTTCTGCTTATTTGATTTCAAATTTGAAATCAAATGATCGGATGATACACGGACCTGTGAATGTGCCTTTTATAAGGATTTATGTATTATGAAAATAATGTATTTCTCTTTCCTCTATAATTATCTCCTAAAGTTACTAAAATACCCTCAAAGTTACCAAGTTGTTAAATTCTGTGCAATTCTCATCCTTAGTTCTGAAACAAAAAAAGGACTTACTGTTGCTAGTGCTAAGAGGCGCTGCCTGTGATCTTCCTGCCTTGCCATCTTTGAGAGTTTGCGGAGGAAGCTTTGTGAGGGTGGGCTGGTGACATCAAGATAGTAGGTAAGAGATTGGACAAGGGGGCATGGTGGTATTCGTTCATCTCTCTGCCACCTTTCACCATCTGCCAGACAACATTATTAGGTATCATTATGTTATTATGCGTAAGACTTCCATTATGTAATTTAGGTTATATGGTTCAGTACCAGGGTAGGAATCATTGAGGGTTCCAAGCGAAGGCTCTGGTTGATAGGAGGGGCAATGGGCAGATGCTTTAGGATGCCAGATACTAATTCAGGTGAGTTCCCTGGGAAAATCCTCACATGGTCTCCAGGGGCAAAGTTTAAGGGCTCTGTGTTCCCGTCCTACCTCCTAGCACCACCAATATTGTAGACTGACTGAGATCACGTAAAATAAATACTGTTAAATATTGTGTGAGAAAACAAGGCACACAACATAAGGCACCAGTTTCAGAAAAAATAAAAGCGTATAATAATAATACAAATGTATAAAACTATTATAATAATAAAACACAGATGCACAAATATAAGTTGGTTTGAGAGCAAACCTTGACTCCGGGCTCTGTAGATTCTGCCTTCTCTTCAGCTTCATAGGAACCACAGCTTTAGAATGGAGAGCTGATAGAGCTATAAAACCAACCCAAAAAATAATCAATCACTGCAGAAATCTTCCAAATCTGTTAATAACATGATTCTTGAATATTAGGTATTAACCCCTTAACTGTCACTTGTCATATTTTTAAAAGTAAGAAGTCCTCTAAAAAGTCTAATATATTATATATATAATTTTTTTTATTATTATTATTATATCACATATTTTAGTAGTTATCATAGTAAATTAGTTATCATTTGAAAGCTTACGAACTCAGAATTCATCCTGTGAAAACCGTTTTGAAATTAGACATTGTGTTAGAAACTGTATTTTTTATTAGGCCCCTCCCCTTTTGGGCATCATCTTTCATAATTTATTATCAAAACCTTTTCTAATCTTGACCAAACACATATTGTCAGAAAGGTCTGAGTCTCAAGGTTCCATATTTAATGACAGAAGTGATATTTGGATAGAAAATTATTAATTTGTTATGGCAGAATGCATACAATTAAATTCAATGGAATTCAATGGCACCCGGTGGCTATTTTTGGCATAACGCCTAAACAAAATCTCATGGGAACTTCAATTTTTGTGATATCAATTTTAAATTTGGAACACAACTTGGTTAGGTATATAGCTTTCATTTTATAGTAATTTTATAGTAAAAAAATATTTTGTTAAAAATTTATTTTATATTAAAACAAATATATATATATTAATAAAGTATACTGTAAATTATAACTTCCATAACTTTTTCATACATTAATTTTTTTGAAGTGCTTTTAAAACAAGACCAAACTTGTGTATATATTCCAAAGCATTCTTGAATTACAACCATTTAAGTTTGTATAGTGCATTTTAATGTCAATTATCAAAAGGGGGGTGACAGGTAAAGGGTTAAATGTAAAATGAAATAGAAAAATATTATATTGTTATACCTGCAATTCGGTCAAGTGTACAGCTGTCATTCTGAACTCTGTGCCTCTGCGGATCCCAGGAATCTGCCAGACCATCGCTGCCCTGGAAGCTGCCCTTGAATGTTAAACGCCTTGCATGCATCCTTTACATACAGAAAACAAACATCTCATGATTCATTTTACCGTTCACCAAAGTACAGAAAACAAAGGATGCTCAATGTTTATTTTTATCACTTATATTTCTTATATTCTTTTATTTAGACCTTAAAGGCTGTGCAAGCCCAGGCAGAGAAAGCTTCCTCCTGTCCGTTCAACTCATCTCCCTCTCCTGTGGAGGACACGCGGACGGCTCCCAGTGCCGCAAGCTTAGCATCCACAGCATGGGCAAACCCACAGAAGTGAGAGTACGTTCGAGAGCTCAAGACCAAACACACAGAACCTGTGTGGGGAAAGAAACAATTCAAACAATATATTCTACACAGAAGTGGAGAGAAAATACATTTAGAGGATTTTCAATTATACTGACCTGACTTTGTTTCTGAGGCTTTTCAGACTAAGAAGCTGCTTCTTGAAACTCTGAGAAGAAAGAAAGAATCACATTCTAGTTATCAAACATCTTTTGTGGTTATTGTACAATGAATCATTCCAAAAGCAAATTACTTCCTGAAGACCTTTTCATTTGGACATACTATAAATTCTGCATTCTTTTTTTGCGATAATGTTTTTAATATGATTATTTTTAATAAAATACAACAGGTCACGGTGCACAAATATATCCACACCTTTCCATTTCCTGGACAGTCTCCATTGCCGAAGGTGCTGGTGACAACAATTAAGAGACTTTCCTTATCAAGTTCACTGAAGTTGTAGTCCTCCATGCAAACAACCTGTATAAATAACACATTTCACATATGTATGTTTTAACTAAAAAGTCAATGTCAAATCTTAGTGTTTAATCGAACAGTATTCATTTATTACATATATCATCCCCTGTGCTGAAAATTAAGCTTTTAATGTTTATATGTCTATGTGGTGTTTTTAATATGCTTTAAGACAAGCCATGTGCAAATGCATAAGTCAACACCATTGCTAAGTATTTTCTCTTTAACCCTTTACCTGTTGATAATTGACATTAAAATGCACTATACTAACTTAAATGGTTGTAATTCAAGAATGCTTTGGAATATAGACCTAAGTTTGGTCTTGTTTTAAAGAAAACAATCAGCAGATTATTACTAAAGTGAAAGAACTTACAAAAAATGCAAGTATGAAAAAGTTATGGAAGTAAAACTTTACAGTAAATCAAATATACTTTATTAATATATTTTTTTAATATGAAATAAATATTTTACAAAATATGTTTTACTATAAAATTACTATAAAATGAAAGCTATATATCTAACCAAGTTGTGTTCCAAATTTGAAGTTGATATCACAAAAATTGAAGTTCCCATGAGATTTTGTTTAGGCGTTATACCAAAAATAGCCACCGGGTGCCATTGAATTCCATTGAATTTAATTGTATGCATTTTGCCATAACAAATTAATAAATTTCTATCCAAATATCACTTCTGTCACTAAATATGGAACCTTGAGACTCAGACCTTTCTGACAATATGTGTTTTGTCAAAGGTTTTCATAATAAATTATGAAAGAAGATGCCCAAAAGGGGAGGGGCCTAATAAAAAAATACCGTTTCTATGGTAATGCAACGTCCAATTTCAAAACGGTTTTCACAGGATGAATTCTGAGTTCGTAAGCTTTCAAATGATACCTAATTTATGATAACTACTAAAATATGTGAAATAATAATAATAAAAAATTATATTTATATATATAATATATTATATTTTTAGAGGACTTCTTACCTTACTTTTTAAAATATAATTTTATCTTTTTTATTGACAAATACTAATTATGTTTTATTATGAACTTTTAGCACTAAAAACCAAAGTTTCAATTATTAAAAGTGTGTGCGTCGACTTTTTGTGACAAAGGTCAGAAACTCCTGTAATGACGTTGATTTTTTTGAGGTGCACTCTTGTCATAAATTCATATATCACTGTTCATTTATAATTTGTAAGAAAAAACAGACCTAAAATATATATTTAGGAGTCTTAGACCTTTCCAATGATATGTAGTTTGTCATGACTAGATTAGGATTTAATAGTAATATAGTGAAGTAAAGTTAGTTTGCCTGTATACGGGCAAGTGACAGTTAAGGGGTTAAAACTGCAGTGAACCAATAACAGGCTTTAAAAATGTGGTGTTTCTGACATCACAAACTACCTTATAACCAATCACGTCAATGTGTGATCATCAACAAGTGGATTTCTGAGCTGGTGTGAGTGAGTAGAGGCAGGGATTATTTGCATATTCAACCGGGGATAGCTTACATTCAAGCTATTTCAAATATGTCATTTTGGTGATCAAAGAGGAGTTAAGGGATACAATTATTGACTTCGGGGGACTTTTATAAAAAAGTAAAACGGGGTAATTTCCACCTTAGAGTGGGATATTGTTATGAATGTGCCACATATGCCTCAAAAGTTGATTTGAGATACTTTTGCTTAATGGAAATGGTGCTTAATTTGAGGGTGATGGTCCTCTTACCCTGGAGCTGAAGGCACAGTTCATCATGGCATTTAGTTTCTTAGCAAAAGTCTGTGATTTCCCTGTTTCTGTGGCGTAGAGAACAGTGCAACGCACCCTCTTGGCCAGAACTGATTTAATGAGTGTCTGAGAGAAGAGCACTACTCTAAAAGAAAGAAAAGAAAACAAGAATTTTAGCTATACTGCTGCTCACCAAATGTTCACAGCTAACCTTTCAAATATTCATTACATTGTTGCAGACAGATCTCTTTTGAGAGAACAAAACTGCGTTGTTCTGGTCTAGAGGAAGTGTGAATATGATATTGTGGTACCTGATCAATCCTTTGAAGCTGATTGTACACCTCTTCGCTTTTCTCCTCTTGTCCTTCCACTTGTATGTCAACCACGGATCAGGCTTTAAGGCAAGAACATCTCACAACATTAGTTTGGACATCATCAAACTTCAGCTTTATACAAGACTCGAGAATATTCCAGCAATGCAGCTTTTCTGAGGAATGCACAATAGATGCAGAATGATACCTGATAGTAGAAAAAGGGTGACAGGATGTAGTTCAGCATTTCCTGGTGATACACAGGAGTTAGGGATCCAGACATTGGCGGCACCAGCCAGACCCAATCGGCTGGACAGCCTCCACGCAGACGCACTTCCATCTCCATGTGCTGCATGAAGGATTCTGATGCAGAATGGTGGTCAGTGATGGTGACCTTATTTTTCTGTAAGTTGGGACAAAAAGGTAAAAAAAACACTGTGAATAAACATTTAACAATCAAATTTCATCTTAACCCATTGACTTTCCAGTGTAGAGTAACTTTGATGTGCATAAATGTGAATAATTTCCCATAAAATTTACCAATTGTTTTTTTTTTATATTTATTTTATACTAATATATATTAGAATGTTATCCACCTCTACATAGGTCATCTATTAATTTAATTTCACTAAAATATTTTACATTAAGATTTAGATCCTCACACGTGTCCTAAAGAACATATATATTAGTATTTTTTTTAAGTCAGCGAATTATGAGTTTAATAGGCCCACATTTAACAGCCAAAAAATATATAAATAAATAAATAATATATATATTTGTATTATTGTTATAATATATTATTATATATTTTAATTATTATATATTTTATATATATTTTTTTTTTAATATATTATATATATATATATATATATATATATATATATATATATATATATATATATATATATATATATATATATATATATATATATGTAAGCAATAAGGTACGAGAGACTGGCTGTATCGTGAGATAAGTAACAGCTGAAGGGCGTTGTTAACCCCTTCAGCTGTTACAATTATTTTGCGTATACGCACTTGCCTGAGTACTCTTATTGCTTTTATAAAACGGTTCGCCACACAATATTGAAAGTAAAAAACAATATAAGTGCAACTTATAAGAAGCAGAAAAAAAGTTGGGGAATCCCTGCACTGCATGTAAATATGAAAATTACATGAATTTGTACATTGCAATGTGTCTAGACAAAAGCCTTCCAAAGACAGTAATACATGGTAAATGACTCACTGAGAGATAATTCAAATAATAATTAATGTGTTCATCCAGAGCTGATTAGATATGCAATGTTGAGAGAATAATTCTTGAGTCACATGAGTCACAAACCAATCAGTTTTAGGGGCCGTTTATACAATATAATATTAATCTAAACTTTTTGTGTGTTTGGTCTTTCATTTACATTCATGTAAATTAGAGCTTTGGGAGCCTGAAAACGTACGATTTTGAAAACGGGATTTTTGAAACCGTTGCTGTCTCGCGAATTTGTAAAAAAGGTGATGTCATGTCCATGCGTATTACATGTTCAGTCTATAGGCACATAGTGCTTCTTTAAATTACATCACCAACTACTGCACTGGGATGAATATATGGTTTTTAGACGTTTTTGCAGATCCGTGGGAACAGAAAACGTTGCCGTCTGTACGTGAAAAACAAAGGAAAATCTTTTTCCATTTTTAATACATAATTATTGTGTAAACATAAAAGTTTCCATAAAATTTCATACGAAATTGCCACCATTTAAAATACAGTAGTTAACATTTTAAGTGGATCAAACAAGTTTGAATACAAGAACGTGTATTGTTCAAAATTCATGAATAACTTTGATGAAAGGTTTTGATCCACTTTAAATGTTGACTACTGAAGTCAGGTTTTCTCATGAAAACAGGAAAATACATTAATATAAAAAATGCTCTTGTCTCTCACAAATTTTAGACTTATTTGCTTTGTTTACCTGAAAACTATGCATCACTGCGACATTGATGGCCACCAAGGCCTGGTCCTTCCATAGCGAGGACAGTTTTTGTGTCTCCAAGCCCATTCGGCGGCCAACCCTCTGTAGGACATAATAAAGTGAAAGACAATCAGTATGAAAGATCATCTAGGTCTAAACTTTCTCTTCTTGACTGTAAATATTTTAAGCAGTAAGAAATATTGTAGCACCTCAAGAACATTGTAGCGTTGGGTATCACAGAAGTCCCTCACTCCAATCTCAGTGCCCATGTACCAACCGTTAAAAGGACATGCTGGGAATTCAAGACCACCAATCTCCAGTAACATGTTGGACACCGCAGGCAACGCATACCATTGGAGGTTCAAATCCTTAAACCACTCGTATCTGAAGAAGTAAATTAAACCATCCAATTTAAATGGCATGGAAATGCATTGGCATATATTTAGCTACCAGTTCAAACAAACCCTTGACCATGTTACTAAATGCAATATTTCAGTTTTATCCATTTTGCTGACTTCTAGGTCTGCATGATTGCACCATTATTGGAGCTCTACAAACAGCACTTCAGTCAAATTCACAAGGTAAACTAATTAGGTAGCTCTCTAATGTGAAGTGTTGGAGTGAGTCTGGATTGACTTTAAGCCTCACTGGTTAAACTCATTTGTTAGGTCTGGATGCAAGAATGTGGCATGGAGACAGGCTGTTTTAGGATTGAATGGCTTTGCCACTCTTGCCTGATTTTTAAGTGCCAAGGAGCATTTGTTTTTTAAAAGGTCCAATACGAGCTCTTAAAAAGAAAAGCCTTGCATAATTTTCTGTTCAAGAACCAAACAGATTTGTTGCAGAAGTGGAATGCAAGACATCTCAGAAAAATGAGCACCTCAGTAAAGAGCTCTGGGGGTCTGTGTAAACTACATCGCCCTCAAATTTAGACAAGCTACAAGACCGAAAGTTTAACTTTGAGTCTTTGTACAAGAACCCTTGAACCCATGTTTTCCCAGCCAGTTGCCATAAAGTACAAGCTCCATGTCACTTACTGTGGGTGCTCCATGGGAACTTCCAAAATTAAATGCTGGGGAATTTCAAATAACTGAGGGTCCTCTCCATTAGCTTGTAGCACCAGTGGAAGCACATCAAATAGACCGTACTTTGGTGTCCACCCAAGCTGGATGCACATCTGTTAAATATGGGTATTGACAAGACATTAATGTGGTATATATTAAAAATAGATCTTTTATAATTATAACAAAGTTTTGACCTAATATTAAATGAAAGTCTAAAAGAATATTTGTATTTGGTTGTATTCAGACAGATAGATATTCTAAAAAAGGTATTGCAAAGAGAGAAAATATCTATTATAAAAGAAAAGAGACTGGTATCTACCTCTGTGAAGTCAACACTGGCAGGATCTCCTATGATTGTACCGTCTGTAATCTTATAACCAGCGTATCGTATGAGCTGACTATTCCACACGCGGAAATCATGTTGACCATCAGTTCTTTGAGGAAACACAGTGATGACAGACCTAAATAGAAAATAAATCAGCATCACATCAGATTTACCAAGAAAATGAAGATGGATGGTTTATTAAAAAGCTCAAGTAACATTATTGGTTTACCTCAGGTTGCCTCCATTGGTAGCAAACTGAATATGATCGCATAACATCTGAAACATATCTTCAGTAGTTCTGCATTTGCGTGCATCAAACAGCTGGACAGGAAAACATAAGATAATGTAAATAGAACTACAGTATACGACTAATTATGATACATGTTTTAGTCCAAACTATACCTGCAAATTAGCCCACTGAATTCTGCCAATGCATCTCGGTGCATTTCTCCATGCTTGCTTAGCCCCGAATTCCAGTTCTTTTGTGGTGAGTTGATATGACCCAGTAGCATCTATTTCCCTGAGCGACTTCCTCCACACGAGACAGGTGCTCCTCAATTTTTGAGCTGAATAACAGACATAAATCAGTCATAGAGCCTACTCATTTCACTCTTTAAAGCAAGTTCATGGTCTATATTACGAAAGGGGAAAAAAACAAGAACATAACCACTTATTCAGTATTAGAGTGGACTGAACGATTAAATAATTAACCCACTATGACCTTATAGGTTCTTACTTTTTAATTGACTTGTAGTACTGATTGATGAAGTCAATAGCTTGCATGAGGATGTCATCGGAGTCTGGCAGGGTGGAGGAAGGACAGCGCATCAGAGCCTTTGGAGTCATAATAGAGCCTTCACAGACCTTAGACATGCAAACCTGGCTCTAAAGAAAAGAAGGGGAAGTTCAAACTTATCCTGTACTACTCATCATCCCATGCAATTAGCTAAATAACTTTAAAATGAGACTCTATAAAAGCAGGCAATGAGAAACTTTACACACATACAGTAAAAATAGAACTAACATATTTCAGTGGGACAGGCTCATAAATGTGTTCACCTTAACTGCTCTGTGATGTAACGTATCCTGATGGCTCAAACCGTCCTGGTAGTTCTTCACTTGCTTGGAAAATGGGCATCGATTTACTTTGTTCTCCCATTGCATGTGAGCTGATGTTTTGCTCACCATGTTCGGCTTAATCTGGTGGAGGATTACATCCTTCTTGTCTTTAGTGGCCTGGTTCCCCATTTCTCCTTGAAATATTGAACTGAAAATCAGTTAAATTAAATGTTGAAGTACAGTGTTTGATAACAGTGCTGGGTGTCTATATGGGTCCACTAAAGCAGTGTTGAAGTTTATTAAATAATATATATATATATATATATATATGTAAGCAATAAGATACGAGAGGCTGTGCTGTATTGTGAATAAGTAACGGCTCAAGGGCGTTGTTAGGCACGACGTGAAGCGGAGTGCCTGTAACCCCTTAAGCCGTTACTTATTCACGATACAGCACTTGCCTCGAGTATCTTATTGCTTTTATAAAACGGTTGCCACACAATATTTAAGTAAAAAACAATGTTAGTGCAACTTTCTTGAAGTAAAATCACTAAAAGCCTACCTTCCGCTGGAAAAAATAGTCCCTGAGTGTGAACAGCAACAACGTTCCAATGTGTAAAATGCATGAAAGCTCAAAGAAAAACAACATAGAACCGCAGTGTTGCGCAGCGATCAATAGAACCGTTGGGTGAAGTGGTCGTAGCCGTGTTTTATCGTGAATAAAGCACATCTCTTGACCAATCAGAATCAAGGATTCGAACTAACCGTTTATAAATATATATATATATATATATATATATATATATATATATATATATATATATATATATATACTGTATATATATATATATATATATAGCCTACAGGCGGTTACAGGACATGTCACACATTTATATATATATATATATATATATATATATATATATATATATATATATATATATATATATATACTTTTTAAAGCCATTGGATGGTGTCTTCTCACTTTATTTATTTATTTATTTTTTTGCCTACAGCTTGCACTATATTTTAATGTGAAATGTTGCATTTGTTGAATATATATATATATATATATATATATATATATATATATATATATATATATATGTATATATATATATATATATAAGCATAAAAAATATATATAATATTAATGGAAAATAGCTTATAAATTTATAATGCAAAGTATCATACAAATCTTTAAAAATATAGACATAGGCTACTAGATCTTTAATCTCCAATAACTCTAAAATAACTGTTCCATTCGCATTATTGCAATTATTCCATAACATGCCATGGGCATTAACATCTCCACAACATATCATTTTCCCTAAAAAAAGTATTGTGATTTTAACGGTAAAAGACTGTTAACTGTTAATTGGTTAACAGAACCTTTCCTTACAACATACTGTAAATAACTTTGATAGATCTAATGGTAAATTTCATGTAATTTTATTGTAAAATACCATTAATTTTACAGCTTTTAAAGTGAAAATTAACAACTCATTGTATAATTTACAGTGTAAAAACGTAAATTAACATTCCCACAATTCACTGCGTGACCCTTCACATTTGATGTATTTTTGTTGAAATAACTTGTTTCTTCATAGTTTGCTTAGTCTTTTTCTAATCAGTTATGTACATTAGGGTTTTATGTGACATTTAATGTTGTTAAATTAATGTTTATTGCCTTTTTTAAATTTCATGTTACTTGTAGATGAGCTGCATGATGAGTTTTCATATATCATGTTACTCATCACTTCTGTGATTGTTGGTTGTCACGGTACAGAACAGATATTAATACTTCAATTGATTGATAATTTAACAATATATCAGATTATGAAATACAGTTTATTTCTGTAAATTTTAAGTTAAGTCTACTTTGCTACCGTAAAGTCTTTCAACCGTATTTTATGCGGTAAATTTCTGGCAACCACAGCTGCCGGTATTTTTACCGTAAAATGAACACTTTTTTTTTCAGTGTACGGTAAGTTCATGCATTATTGATAATCTTTTACATGGATTATAAAAATTATAATTGTAACATTTCCTTCTTTAGTCAAAACTTCTATTTCTATAAATTGCAACTTTCCTTTCTTAAGAACCCTATATTGTATTCCGTTTTTTTTTTTTTTTTTTTTTACAAATGTTATACATCCTTCCCCAATATCCTGTGCGTATACCATCATACCCTTTAATATTAAAATCTAATACTGGCTTAAGCCAGGTTTCCTGAATTCATATGATTTCTGGTTTCTTTCTAAGCCCTTTTATAAATCCTTTAAACTCTTGACCATTAGCTAACAAACTTCTTGCATCCCATTGTGCATTTCAAGTTGACTTATTACCTGCACCTCCTGGTCTTTTTTTATATTATGCCAAGACATATTGTCTATAACCAAAAACATTTCAACTCCTTATAAAATTATTTTAATTCTCTATGTTTTTTGTTCGACTTTCGTTTGACAATAATTACATAGGCAATCCACAAACTTCATTCATTGTTTTTTGCATCCCCTCCATAAATACTTTGTATGAGTTTTTCTAGATCTTCCTCTGATTAGAATGTTCAAGTATCACTCCGTTTCCTTTTTCTCTCACCCAAAATCATTGTCAATTTTTAATGCTTTGTTTTTTGTTTTGTTTTTGTTCTTCTGTTTTGCTCTTCTATTTTGTAAAAATAAACCGTACATTTTACGGTAAAAAAATGGCAGCTGTGGTTGCCAGAACTTTACCGTTAAAAATACGGTAGGAACGTTAATGGTTTTACAGACTTAACTTAAAAATTACAGTAATAAACCGTATTTTATTTTCTGATAAAATGTGGATTTACCAACTTATTGACGTATTGATATCTGTTTTAGACCATTATAATACACTGACAACCAACAATCATCACAGCAGTAATGAGAGTTAAATGAGCAAGCTCATTACAAGTAATTGCTTGTAGAAAGCAATACTCATTTAAAGAAACTGCACAATGTCATTCACACAAACATTAAGCACCATCATGGTAACGTACATACAATTTATAAAAAAAATGCAATAAACATTAATTTACCAACATTAAATGTAACATAAAACCCTAATGTACATAACTGATTAGAAAAAATAAAAAACTATGAGGAACCATAGTTATTTCAACAAAAATACTTAAAATGTGAAGTGTCACACAGGGAATTGTGGGAATGTCAATTTATGGTTTTTCACTGTAAATTATACAACGATTTGTTCTTTTTCACTTTCAAAAATATGTAAATTTAACGGTATTTTACTGTAAAATTATCTCACAGTTATTTACCGTGTATAGTACGGAAACTTTCTGTTTACCAATTAACAGTTTTGCACTGTAGCATTTTTACAGTATTTTACTGTTAAAATCACGGATATTTTTTACAGTGTACACATTATTTGCAGGCTTCCGTCTCTCAAAATCTTAGCCATATCCACTTCTAACTTTTTCTTCAATTCTTTAGACAACGGTATTGGACTAAGATTAACATCCTCATCTTCCTTTCTGAATTTAAGCATTATTTTAAATTCCTCTCTAAATATTTTTGCGACAACCCTATTATCTTCATCCGAGCAGTTTCCTTAATCCCTGTTTACTGGATTGGCTTGCTACCAGATTCCCTTCATTTCATCCATTTTCTCTCTTTTCTTTTCCTTTCCCACTACAATACTAAATCCCAATCATTAAACTCCATTTAATCTTTATTAACTACATCCGAAGTAATCTCAATCAAGTCACCGTTAAGACGATAAGATAGGAGTTGCTTTTACTGTTTCAGTTATCAAAAAGGAAAGGATCAGAGAAGAGTTAATATTGTTCATATTTCCTTCAGTGATTCTACTTGTTAACCGTATCATCAATTATGGTCAATCATCACTTAATTATTAACCTAAACATCGCTTCAGTGTTACTTTTTAACTGTTAATTTAACACCACAGATGTTGCTGTGATGCACATAATAACACATTATGAAACATAAATGAGAATAGAAAAAACATAGGCTACATGCATCTAATTTCTGTCATTATATGATTTGCAATAATGAATTTCATTAACAACATGAGTTTCTTACCTTCGTGTGTTGGGCAGTCCTTCTCAGTCTGCAGTTGTGAATCTCCCACTTTAACATGCTTATATACTGAACCTAGAGAGCCTGTTGGTCAGGGCAGGTCAAGAGTTGGTCTTGGCATTGTGCCATAAGGAGGGTTGGACGGTTACAGCCTGACCACAGTTTCAGATGTCATAATCTTACACCCATACTGGAATCTTCAAACACCAGCATCTGTAAAACACTTACAGTTTGATAAATCGAAAGCAAAACCATAACCACACCTCACCTCAAAGGTTATCTGATAGATCTACACTGTAAAAAAAAACAACAATCTGTTCAATTTACGGACAGCTGTGGTCACCAGAATTTTCTTGTTAAAAATAGAGTAGCAACATTTTTACAGGCTTTTAACTTAAACCGCATATAATTAAACTGTATTTCATTATCTGATATAATGTTAATGTAATGACCTTTTCAAGCATTAATAACTGTTTTGTTCCATTGAAATACACTGACAGTTACAGCAGTAATGAGAGTCAAATGATCAATCAAAGCTGTTCATAAGCAGATCTTCCACAAGAAAGTCAATACTAATATATAGAAGCTGCACAATGTCATTCACACAAACATAAAACACCATCATGAAAACATGTTGAAATTCAAAAAAGGCAATAAACATTATTTTAACAACATTAAATATAACGTAAAACCCTAATGTACATAACTGATATGAACAAAAAAAAAGGAAAATATGAAGAAACAGTTAAATATGAAGAAATAATTAGGGCTGTCAAACGATTCATCGCGATTAATCGCATCCAAAATAAAAGTTTTTGTTTACATAATATATGTGGGTGCACTGTGTATAATTATTTTGTATATATATATATAATATATATATATATATATATATATATATATATATATATATATATATATATATATATATATATATATATATATATATATATGTATATATATATACTGTACACATATGCATGTATACTTAAGAAAAAATATTATTTATATATAAAATATATATATTTATATATAATATAAATTATATATAAATCTATTTACAGTATATACATTAAAATATTTCTTAAATATATACAAGCATGTGTGTGTATTTAAAAAGTAATCCGATTAATCACGATTAATCACGATTATGATCGTTTGACAGCCCTTAAAAAATACATTAAATATGAAAGCGTCACGCAGGGAATTGTGGGAATGTCAATTTACGTTCTTTTTCACTTCCAAAAGCGTATTAAACTTTAAAAATGTAACAGTATTTTACAGTAAAATTACATTAAATGTACCATTCTATTTATCACAGTTATTTACAGTATATATTAAGAAACCTTTTTTAACCAATTAACAAGTCTTCCACCGTTAATTTTTTTACAGTGTAGTTCTGTATTTATTATTACCCTGACAAAATTATCAATAAACATATTAGATTACATTAGAAAGCTTCATAAATCCCCATTAGGGGAAACTCATTTGCCACCATTGCACATTACAAACAACACAAATAGACAATTGAACATTAAAAACAACAGTTAATACATGCAAACAATTAAACAACTTCATTAAAAAAACTTTTAAGGCATTGAGACATTACTAGTCTTAACATTACTCACAACACTAAACATTACTCACCAAGACATTACTAATCTTTCACTAAAATAACTTTTAAGTTCAATAAATATACAGTGTAGTCGAGGACCTTTGGATGGATTAATGAACAAAATAGAAATAATATATTAGTATATTACAGATTTTATTCCAATAAATTCATAATATGATAATAGCACTTGCGAATGTTTTGATTTTACATTTTCATTCCACTCATTCATGTACATTATATTGCAAATTTGCCATGCTTGATTATTTTAACTACATACTATAATCCTATTGTGTTCAATAAATCTCAGTATGCAGTATTTATGTTCATTATACAGCTTTTGTAAGGCTCAGTTTGAATTGGATGTAAGATTGTTGTTTTAAATAAGTTTTAGGTTTGCATAGTATTGGGGAAATGTGTTATTGTTTCTAGTAAATGTGTTTTAGCAATTGGGGGAAACAGTACGTTCTTCTATTACCACACCCTTCACAAGACTTCCATAAGTTACAAATGCACATGAGTAATACAAAATCTCCCTTCTTCTTTCTTTTTAAAAGCTCTTCAATGTAATTGAAACATCAAATTTTCTCACGGAAGTCGCATGTAATCGTCATAATTCGAATAAGTCTGCAATTTTATATTAACAATATTAACAATAATATTACATTTCTGTACATAACATACATATTTAGAAAATCAAAGAGTCATATGATTGCTTCTAAATAATAAAGATTCCAGTTTGTAGGTTAACTGCAAAAAATATAAAAATCATAAAGCAATCAGTGGGTTCCCATTATCTGTCCTCATCCTTTTATCACTTTCATTATGCACAGCTTGGCTAAAAGGAACAATGGAACGTATTGCAGCAAATGGACTGTACATGTGTCTGATTCACGCACATTGATGTCATTGCTATTAAAACTTGAAATGATCTAACTACTTTCGATTTTGCATTATGCAATGAAGCTTTCAACCATTTGTTTGGCAACCAACAAACGTCACGCACGGCAACCATATGAAGATTTGAGTGCAATGGAGGTCATCTGATTCATAATCAACTCCTGATTTACATCTAAACACACAAATTAAACACAGTAAAATACTGATGACTAGTTTTATTTTGATAATGCTTTCACATTTTTGTTGCATTTACTACTTTACTGTCTGTCTTTTATATAGAATAACTTACTATTATAACAAAATGATTATCTGTAACATTTTACCTGTCTGTCATAAACACACATTTTTATAGCCCAGCTTCCAGTAACTAGCAATAACTTCAATGATTATTTGTCTGGGAAGGAGAAAATAAAATGTATTCCTGGACAATGACTTCCATTACATAATCTTTCGTACATTTGATATGCTAAACGAGTTCCTCCAATTCTTCCTCCTTACCCACAATATAAGAAACGTTTACATATCAAGGCGTTGCAAAACAGATGATCATGTTCATAAACACCTTGTAACGAGAACAAAATGATTTTTTACAAAGATCAAATCTGATCCCACTGCCTATATATACTTTTTCACATTAGTAAATTGATCAGTTAGTAAACTCTTGGTTTAAAGAGATACTCCACTTTTTTGGAAATAGGCTCATTTTACAACTTCTCCAGAGTTAAACAGTTGAATTTTACCGTTTTCAATCCATTCAGCCGATTTTCTGAGAATAAGAAGAATATCAGTAACCAGACAGTTTCTGGTCTCATTGACTTCCATCAGTAGGAAAACAAATATACTATGGAAGTCAATGAGACCAGAAACTGTCTGGTTGCTAATATTCTTCTTATTATCAGAAAATCATCTGAATGGATTCGAAAGCGGTAAAACTCAAACTGTTTAACTCTGGGGGAGTTGTAAAATGAGCCTATTTCCAAAAAAGTGGAGTATCCCTTTAAAGGGGTTTGCCAACTAAAAGTAATTTTTTTTGGTGGGAAAAAAATTCTAAGTAGACATATGTATCATTAAATAATACATTTATTAACACACACACACACAAAAACAATAATAAGTTATATTGAAAGCATATGACTTATAAGCATCAATCATTTTAATGGCTTTACAAAGGTAGCAGAACCCAAAGGCCCAGAATAGTGTACGGTCTGGAGCCGCTACTGATCAAAAGTGAATAAAAGGTGGGCCTTGTTTTATTGTCTTTATAATCAACATCACGTGTTCAGAACAAAGCATGATGCTTTTAAAGACTCTTATAAAAACGTAACAAGTAAAACCCAGCCAAATGTTATATTTGTCAAAGATTATGGCTATTTGGTGATAACAATCTGTGGGTATGATTTCACTTTCATTTATTTTTTTCTATTTTATTTTTTTGGCAGCAATAGTCTAAAAATGACCTTTTTCAGCTCCATGCTGTATTCTTTCCATGGTGATCACTTCTTTTAGTGTACTAGGAAAGAAGATAAAAACATGATGATCAAATGTAAATCAAATAATGACGATTCTTATCTTCTCTGGTGCCAAAAAAAGTGTACTTTAGTTAATATCCAGTCAGCGTCAGATATAGCTCTTTGAATGATCATCTGAATCCTTTCTGGATCATCCTCATCCGCATGACTGTTGTAGCTCTGAAATAAAGAAAGTCACGTTGACACATGACAGCAGAACAGGTGAATCTCCTGCATATACTTAGGTTATATTCTGATTGCAGTTTGATAGGTAGCTCGGTTTGAAGTTTATAAAAGTACCTGTCTGATGGCGTGTTGGTAGTGTTTTTGCATGGCTGTTGAGGGCAGGAGTTTGCAGCAGCGCAGCAGATAGCGGTAAAGCTGCACCGGTGTGCGGATCAGATCAGGCATGAGGAGGGTCTGTGCTCTGCTGACACTTTCGCCTTTTTCAATGTTTGATTGCGAAGTCTAGCACTACAATAACATTGAGTATATCTGGCCTATTTCGAGCTGTAACTATATAATAAGACGTATAACACTCGTCACATACACATAGTTTGAAATGTAAAGGTGAAGGATACACATAACAGAGGAACCACTTCCTCATTGACTTCTTCTGACCTGAAGTTGTTTCATAATAAAAGTCATCGCTCTTCCGTCTGTTCATTTTTCAAACCTTTCTGGGTGGAATACATAATCAGACTCCAAAAAATAAGTACAACCTAAACTACAGTTACTTTTTTATTGATTATATGATTACAAATTACTAACACAATATAATTCATAATTTTGATGGATCTGAAAAGGTAGATTTGTTTTCATGTTTTAAATTTCAATTTTTAAAAAAAGTATATCTCTTAATTTATATATATATATATATATATATATATATATATATATATATATATATATATATGTATATATATATATATATATATATATATATATATACATATATATATATATATATATATATATATATATATAATTTATAATCATAGTATTTAATTAGCCTAATAATAATTGTTAGGCTAATTAAAATAAATCACAATTTTAAATTAAAATAATAAAAATGTGTTCAAAAGACAATTTCACAATTTCACTTTCTGATATACTAAAAAAAATCAAAACATGAAAACAAATTCACCCTTTTCAGATCCATCAAAATTATAAATTATATTGTGTTAATACAGTAATTGTTAGTTCAGATGCAAAAGCCTTTAAATGCCATTTGAAAATTTCTTTTTAAATGACCATTTTTATCAAGCTTGTATATTTAAGTTCAGTAATTTCACTTAAATGGCAATCAAGATTAGGCTACCTATTAATTGTAATTTACGTGAAATTACTGAACTTAAATATACAAGCTTGATAAAAATGGTCATTTTAGAAGAAAATTTCAAATGGCATTTAGAGGCTTTTGCATCTGAACTCTTCAATTTGTTATTATGTAATCAATAAAAAAGTAACTGTAGTTAGGTAGTATATCTAATTATTAAGCTTTCTTAAAAATAAAATAAATAAATAAATAAAAAAATTAAACTAACAAACCCCCTGCAATTTCTTCCCACACTGTAGTTTAGGAAACCCTAATGTACTGTTTAATGCACTTCATGTTTGTTTTATAAATATATCCAGAATGGAATATATTATCTTTTCTCTTTTTATTTTTATACCAATATGACTACAATATGGTATCCTATTTATTTCAATGTGATAAATGAGTTAGGTTAAAGTAATCTTATAACTATTGTTCCGTCTTATTACAAAAATATGTAAATAAATTACGGGCTTGGCAAAGATTAATCGTCATTAATCGTATCCAAAATATACGTTTGTGTTAATATATGTGTGTGTAGTGTGTATAATTATTTGTGTATATATAAATACACACACATGCATGCATGTAAAGAAACATTTGCATGTATATACTGCAAATATATTTATCCATCATTTATATTAAATATTAACATTAATATTTTTTATATCGATAACACATTTTTCTTAAATATATATATATGCATGTGTCTGAATCTGTATATACAAAATAATTATACACAGTACACATTTTTCACAAACATTTTGAAGGACATAGTTGTATGATTTTCTTTTAAAGTGAAGTGCAAAGCTTGGAAATTTGTGCGTGCACATGACTGTTCAAAATGACAACATCTGGGAAAATCACTGTCAATTTTGCAATATAAGCTACATTCATTCACACTCATAATTCATTCCAATAGAGGTTGAGGTTCCTCTTTTGATACTATTTCTGTCTTAATATAATTCATGACCAACAGTATACATAGCATTCAAAATAATTTGTACACTGCACCTCCTTATTATTTAATACAAAAAATCTTGTAAGATCAATGTAGCCTAGTTATTACTGATTTTTTAATATATATATTTATAAAATCTAGTGTATTCATCCTGTGTTTGTCTTGATTTGAACTTAAACTTGATTTGAACATGAAATGAAAGGTGCTGAGAACCTGTTGTCCTGTTGTCTGCATGTCCAGTCAATACAGCGTCCAGATGGCGGCCACAATCCCCTCATTTCACCTGGAGATGCCAGTGAAAGCGCCTATTGTTTAAAAAAGAAAAGCCCCAGCAGCATCAAAGTCATTCTTATGGTGTGTGTTTGTGTGTGTGTGTGTGTGTGTGTGTACTTGCGCATATGAAGAATTCCCCATGCATCAGCGATAACATTTTGTGAGGTTTCAAGATATTAAACCAAAAAGTCAAACACATCTCATAATCATCCTGACCTTATAACAAAAGACAGTCTGTTAAGACTGCTTTTGATGCTTTTTTATAGATAAATGACCCAACAAACTTTCCAAAAAATGTCATAAACAACAAGTGATTAATATTAGTCATGGTTTATGAATCCACATATCTTTACACTGTGCCTTTATGCCATCTAACTTTATCTTCTCATATATCATAGCTGTTGTTGTTGCTTAGAAGTCAATACAGCTCTAGCATTGAGGCCTGGTTTCACAGGCAGGGCTTAGATTAAGCCAGGATTAGGCTTTAGATGCAATTAAAGTAGCTTTTCAAAAAGTGACCTAACAAAAAACATTTCTGATGTTCATCTTGAGTTAAAACAATGGCACTGACTGACATATTTTAAGATATGTCAGTGCAAATTGCTTTCAGCTCAAACATGCATTTTAGTCTGGGACTATTTTAATACTCGCCTGTGAAACCTGGAGTTCATCTTTGCTGAAAAATGTAGATTCAAAATAAGATTCATAAAACATAGTTGAATGAAAAATCATTTAAATTACACTTGACTGAGGTTTAAACCACTTTAATGAGCTGAACTTTCTGGAACATTCCCCCAGTTTTGCCATGTTTCATAAAAAGTTTGTATTTTTCCATTGGTCACATTTAGACCTCAGCTGAACATGTTTCTTGCATTGACCTCGACGAAACCTGGCTGATACAAGAATGTTCCACAAACATTCATGTTTCGTTTGTGTGAATGTAATAAAGTAATCCTAATTCAGTACATTTATATCTCACATGTTAAAGTTTTTTTTATTATTACATTAATTTTATTACAGGTTTATTACTGTTTTTATTACAGGTATTTTTTTCTTTTTATTACAATTAAATAAACACAGCTAGCAACATAAGTTTTAAATAATTCCACTTTGGTTTCAGCATATGCCTGAAAAAAGGTATAAATATTTAGAAGTGTTTCTCTTTTTGTTTTACATGTTTTAAACAAAATGTTTTAATTGAATGGTTTTAAGATTTTTCCTTCTTCTGTGCACTAAATGTCATGGTCCATTCTATTTGTCTTCCAAAAAATTCCACTCACTAATAAAACCCGAGTGTCTGTAATGACATCATCCTAGGAAGTGACATCATTTTGGTGGGAAAACAGCAGCACAAACATGAGTAAGTATTAACAATATATTAGTTGGTTTGTTTTACTCCAAAGCACTCCATTGTTTTTGGTATGATTTTCTCCAAATTGAAAACGATGGTTAATATAATAATTAACTTTAAGTTGGTACTGACACGCGGAATCAGCTTCGGACATTAATGGCGTAGACATACATGCGGATAGCTCAAAATGCATACAGATAAGTTTACGCAAAAGTCATGATGTCATGTTGCCTCATCTAAGCTTACACCCAATCCCTATTTATTTCCATCCTATTGGAACATCCTCTGTAATTGCCATTGTGTACACTCAAAAAAAAAAAAAAAAAAAAGCTGGGTTTTTTAAACCCAATTTTGGGTCAAATATGGACGAACCCAGCCATTGGGTTATTTTTTTTAAATTACATTTTTAAGCCAACTTTTGGGTTTGTACATATTTGACCCAAAATTGGGTTAAAACAACCCAACATTTTTAGAGTGTACATAAGCATATAATCAAAATTTATAAAAGTAAAAAAACAAAAACAAAAAAAACAATAATGTGCCTGAGTGTGACTGTAGGAACTTTCAGAAGTAAAAACCAACATCAAGCAAATTTTTTTAAAAACAGATACGGGCATTTAAAGTTAACAATTCTTAGCTAAAAACTAGGGCTGACTTCTAATAGTCAAGGATTCGATGATTCGATACTCGGAGAGGTCTGATTCGACTATGAACGTTATAGTCGAATAGTACACGGCCAGTTCAACCTCGTTTAAATCAGGTTATGTGTGTCTCCTGCACACGAACAGACACGCTGTGCGCGCGTCACAGAATGTCCATCAAGCGCTCCCCGTTCACAGTAACCGGGTCGTCTCGTTCAAAAGACGATTGTCCAGCCGTTGCTGTCAGCGAGCCACCGCACATGAATACTCATATGAGTCAGGCTGCGAATGTAAGTTACGTGTCCGCCCCAGCGCGCTCACACTAGCCTAATAAACGCCTCACCTCGGGTGCCGCGCACTGCTACATTCCCAGCACATCTAGTGGATGCATAAGCATTCATGCGTGACAAAAAATCTTTAAGTTTTAAGAGGCAAAATATATTTTTTGTAATTCTGTGAATTACACTGCTCAAATCAGATGAGGAAGGGTTGGCTCTCCACAAAACATAAAATATTATTTTTCGGGTTCACAGAGGAAAAAACAATGTTACAGACGTGACAGTTCTCGGACGGACACGAGCGCCCTGAATTAGCACTTGACTGCTTTAAAACTTTCACAAACCTCAAACAGAAAAGCACAAAGCCTTTCTTTAAAGTGAATTTCATTTTTTTATACTTTTTTTCTTGATTTTAATTAAGGTTTTATCAACCAATTGTCTTGATTTAATCAATAAGAAGAAAAAGCAGAATATTAGGCTACTGATAATCAAAGAACGGAGGCACCAAAGCTCGTCTCATAAATATAACTACTGCAACTCAGCGTATACGTATAGTCTACTTCACAGACTTAAATATCTATATTGAAATGTCTACTTGTAAATAGAACGATTCAAAATGAAAGAGAAACGTAATGCTCTCTGCTTATGAAATGAACCGTGCGTTTCTCTCTGGCGCATGCACCTGCGAAGATCGCGCAGCATCGTCAACTTCATCTTAATTAATAAACAATTAAAATGTCTCCTTGCTATATATTTGTTCTTTGTGACAGTTTTTTATTTTCGGCAGCGCCGCTGCCACCCTTAGGCGAAAGCGTTAAGTTACAAGTTACAAGCCCACCACCGATGAATGCGTGATAAAAACATGAAAAATACTGTTTAAGAAAAAAACACAGAACGAATAGCCTAATGTGCATACGTCCATCTCTTTTGTTTGAAATGGAAAAAATATAGCTGCTACTGACCTATCTAAAAAAAAACAAACAAACAAAAAAAGGTTCGACTATCAGTCGACTACGGCAAAATCTAACGAATCAGATTCGACTATGAAAATCCTTAGTCGAAAACAGCCCTAAAACACTTAGTTCTTTAAAAAATATATGTGCTCATTAATGTATATTTACTTCGTTCAAGTAATAAAGTATTCTCGTGAGTGTATGATATGCTATTGAAAATACATACGGGTAAGGGGTTCTAATGTCGGTCACCATGTTGCCTCTCCATCTTGAAAGTACATTAGCCAAAGAGGGACATACCCGTTAATTCAAGCTTCGCCTTTCGCGTTTACGTTTGAGTTAACACTCATGGACGAGGTTCAAACTGGAAGCCGCGTGTTAATCTTGGACTACATTGGCCACTCGTAGGAGTTAAAACGAAATCGGAATTGAGAGGAACATAAACTAATATTCACTGGATGGTCATATACCTTTTCACCACTAGATGGGGGGTAAAAATCACACAGTGTAGCTTTAACTTGGACATTATTTTTTGATGGTGAAACATGCAGTAAAGAACATTTAAAGAAAATCTATTGCTAACTCCACGTATTTGTAAGTTAAAAAAAATAAAAAGCACAGAAACGGCTTGTTTTTTTAAATGTCAACATTTAATGAGCTTCACCACTGTACTTCAAATCTACACTCTGAAAAGAGACCGGTGATTTTTCAAAACACAGAACACATCCACAGAGTCCTTCCGGTCCCTAAGAATCATCTCCTCGGCTTTCAGGGCATCGAATTTTATATTATAGTCCCGTATGTCGTAAAATGTATTCAAATACCATTAACTCTGAGTATAAACTTCAAACTTCCTTATAAAACTTGACAGCAAGTGCAGTACCTTCCCCTTTTGGCCCGTTTGAGCTCGCGTGTTAGTCTCGTCTCACAGGCTCAGTTTGAATCCGCACATTATCTCAGGCACGCCTAAAACTGCCACATATTTTGTACGTTCATCTCATCCGATGTCTCTCGGTGAAGGATGCCATGTCAATTATCTTAGGTTGTCTCGCAGGACAAGTATGCTGTGTGATCTAACAGTCAGAGAACACTGGGGTGAGAATATGGTACTTTGTACAAGGATATGATGATGGGAACCAACTCCAACCAATCGCAATTAATGACTTTGATTTCTTTATACAGGGTTTGATAGGAATATAAAAGTCGGAAGGGACATTCAAGTTTTAAATCTCCACATAAAAATAAAAGCGTGGAGGTAAACAACCAAGTCATTGAAGAGCTCTAGAGGTAGAGACCAACAATGTGAATCCATTATATACATATACACAAACAGTTCAGTGTTTCTTTAAAGGAAATTAATAATAATAATAATAATAATAATTAAAAAAGGGCTCTACTTCAATACTCATATCCACAGCTTTGCAGCACACAAGACACAATTAACATAATTGGTTATGTGTTTTTGTTTGTTTTTGTACTCGGATTATTTCTTTGTCTACACTTTCTAGTGCAGGGGAAAATAAAAAGAAGAAAAGAGAGAGAGAAAAAAATCTGTACAATTATATGCAAGTCTCAAAAATAAAATAAAATTTCACAGCCCTAAAAAATGTGTAGGCTAATTGAACTTCTATACAGCAGTATTACATAGTCGTTGTTTTTTTTTGTTTGGCGATTTTTTTAATATGTCGTTTGTTTTAGTTTTTTGTAGATTTTGTGTTTCTATTGAAATCTACTCGCTTATTTACATACCATACTCAGTGGATCATGGGAAAGCATGCCATAGCACATTGAGGAAGAAATAAAAATAATTATCTAAAAATATATTAAATATTTTCCATTTGTTTACTTTTAGTAAGAGAGTGCAGAAAGCATTATGGGGAATTTAAGCATGGTACAGTGAGTGAAAACGACTTCCAATTGCTTTCCAGACACAACATATGCCCTTCCCAGGCACCCTTTTCAGATCCATCCTCTCCATAAGTCTTTCAACAGAAAAATAGCTTTTGAAGGGGGTCAAAGAAGACGACACTGAACTGACATACACAGCGTGATGCCACAGTCAGTTATAAACATGCACGGGTCCACACATGCACTCACAATGGTGTTCGTCGCTTGTCTTCACGGACAAGGTTTGGTAATATACCATTGCAATTAAGGAATGATTTGGTTGACCAACACTTCAACCAATTATGTATCTAATTTCTTAGCTTTTTTCAGTTTTCTAGGCTTTTAATTTGGTTTGCATGCTATTTCTAGAAACTCCATCAGGGATAGCAGGGTTATCTGAGAACAACCACCCTATTATGTCGCTACATGCTAGTTGGGTTTTCAGTCTTGGTAGGAGACGAGCACTTGCAAGATTTCTTGACACACACACTAAGTCTCCTTTGCTTCAAATAAACCCTTTATGCACGAGCATTTCATTTTCGAGCCAATGTCGCATGCTTTGGATCCTCAACCGCAGTGCCGTTCAGTCACTCGCCCACCTCGAAGTACTAAATACTGACATCACATCCACATTACCTATGAAACAGTATCAGTATCTCTGCCAAGTGCTGCGCTAAAGAATACTGATTTGCTTTTACTGACGAAAGTTGAATATGAGACGGAAAGCGAGATGCGAACAAAGATAGATCGATAGAGAAAGAAAGGAAGAGCACAGATGACAGCACAAATGGAAGAAAGTCATAAAAAAATCACACCGCCGTTGCAGGAAATAAACGCAATGAGCAGCTCACTTGAGCCGAACGAGTGGTCACAGTTCTTACGAGGGCCGGCGCTGAAATTTAAGTGTGTTGGCCTAATGAATATGAAGACCTCTGAGGGCCAGGACAGCACTTTCCACCCTAGTCGATGGCCCTGGTTTTCAGTAAGGTGCTAGCATGAGCAAAAAAAGCTAAATCTTTCCATACTACATGAAGCACTGCACTTTCTGTTTCCATGAATAAATAAAGCATGAATTACTCGCACACATAGTCGTGAAGAGTTTTCCTTCAGGGATACGGCGCAGATTCTGCTGCCCTGCTGTTCAAAATACATTCAAGTCCACAGGGGTCGACTTCGTCTGCCGAAAGTATGGGTTCGCGAGCGCGAACCTTCAGTATACTACTACAGAGCAGTGGGTATGTACGAACGTACCCTCCGTGACCAGGCCCCACCCTTCCCGTGTCCCGCTTGAACTCATCAGCAGTGGTTGCTTCTATTAACTCCCATTTAGTAAGTATTACAGTACACACACACTTCAGCGACATGGCTAGTCCTAGACTCCAGTGCAATGCTACGCAGGTTTGGGGAAGCCTGGGGATCAGTAGTCCGTGGGGGACGAGGGTGGACGCGGAGGGACGTCCTCCGCCGCTGTTACCAACGCCGTCTCTCGCCGTCCTCAGCTACTCCCAAACTCAGAGGAGATGGAGGCATTTCAGAGGGCTGAGCTACTGTCGAGCTGTGGACAAAGAGAAAGAAAGAAGAAAGAAAGAAAGAAAGAAAGAAAGAAAGAAAGAAAGAAAGAAAGAAAGAAAGAAAGAAAGAAAGAAAGAAAGAAAGAAAGAAAGAAAGAAAGAAAGAAAGAAAGAAAGAAAGAAAGAAAGAAAGAAAGAAAAGGGATTGTTATGTCTTGTTTTAAGGATGAGGCGATGTCTCCATCTAGTGTTGAGACACTGGAAAATAAGTTGCAAGATATGCTTGAAAAGCACTACATTCATCAGGATATCTGAAAGTAATAGTTGGAAAATACATGAAACACTCTTTTATGTCAAAGTTTGCCTAAATATGAAATAATTGCTTGTTGGCAATGGCAACTCAAAGCAAAAACATGGTAAAAAAAGGAACAAAAGTAACACACTAAGGTTAGGAACATTGAAATGAAGGTGGATCTCACAAAATTTAAATAAAAAGTATATTATATAATAAAATAAATTCTTTGCACTGTTATATTATTTTCATAAAACTTATCAGGCTCACAATTATCCACGGCTCTTGTAATGTGAATAATCTCATTCTCACTTCTGAAATGTAAAATAATAATATTTATTATAATCCTGAATAAATAAAAAATATTAGGGCTGTCAAATTATTAATCGCATCCAAAATAAAAGTTTGTGTTTACATAATATATGTGGTGCGCTGTGAATTATTTTGTATATATATATATATATGTATATAAAATATATATATATATATATATATATAATACACACACATGCTTGTATATATTTAAGAAATATTTTCATGTACATACTGTATATAGATTTATATATAATGTACATTATATATAAATATAAATATTTGATATATTAATAATTTTTTTTCTTAAATATACATGCATGTCTGTGTATTTATATATATATATACAAAATAATTATACACAGCGCACCCACATATATTATGTAAACACAAACTTTTATTTTGGATGCGCAATTAATCTGAATTAGTTCGTTTGACAGCCCTGAAAAATATATATATTTCCAGCTTAAACTCCAAATATATATATATATACATTTAAATACAAATTAATTATATATTGTTCCAAATCCTGAGAATTCCTGCTTATTTAGATTAGGCAAGCAGAATCTCTTAGTGTTTTTAAATCATCACTTAAAACTTATTTGTTTAGGGTAACTTTTACTTAATTGTTGAAAATTGTTGTATTATTATTATTAATCTTGTGTTTCATAATGTTTTTATTTTGTATTTTATTACGTTTTTTCTGTCAGCAACTAATAATGCATTGATTGTTTAACTGTATGTTTTATATGTTTCTATATTTGTGAAGTGCTTTGAGATACTTTTTAAAGGCGCTATATAAAATAAAATAAAGTTGTATTATATTATTTAAATCATAAAGTATATCTAAAAAATCTTTATGAACCAACACTTTTGGAAAAGTTTTTAATTTTGGAAATATGACCTTAAAGGGTTAGTTCACCCAAAAATGAAAATTCTGTCAGTATTTACTCACCCTCATGTTGTTCCAACCCCGTAAGACCTTCGTTCATCTTCAGAACACAAATTAAGATATTTTTGTTGAAATCTGAGAGCTGGATCACTCCTGCATACTAGTCCATAGGCTTCTTGAGGAATTGAAACTTGCTGGCTTCAAAGAGTTATTAAAGACATCGGTAAATAGTCCAAGTAACTACTGTGGCTCAATCTTAACTTTATCAAGCGATTAGAAAACTTTTTTTACGCAAACAAAACAAAAATAACGACTTTATTTCAACTATTCACTTCCTTCTCTATGGGCCTGTAGTGAGTTAACGTAGTGTGATAGCGTAGAGCTATGTCACACGTAGGCTCACTATTGGCCGACGCTGGTCATGTGTGTGATGCGTGTGACGTACAATAACAGAAGCTTACGTTATTAAACTAGTAACCTGACTCGAGGCAGAGAGAGAAGTAAAGGAATAGTTGAAAAGTCGTTATTTTTGTTGTTTTTTGCACACAAAAAGTGTTCTCGTCGCTTGATAAACTTAAGATTCAGCCACTGAAGTCACTTGGACTATTTTTATGATGTCTTTAATAGGTGGTTTGCAGTCACGTGATTGTGTTTACGCGCGGACTGCAGATGGAGGGCAAGGAGTGAAGAGTGCAATGGACAAGGTGGAGGAAAATCTGTACTGTACTACTTTACACGCTATTACAAGAGAAATATATAAATAGAAAATCGAAACATATGTTGGACGTGATCCTTAAGTTATGAAAAGGACAGATTTTCAACTGAATTGAGAGATTTGCCCGCCATCAAGGCTGTAGATATCAGCAACTACCTCGTCTTACAGACATACTTTGACTTTACAAAGTTCGGAAACTGGTACGTTACACAAACAGCCACATAAGTGTATTTAAACACCTGAATAATGTAATTATAAGTCACATAAATAATGTATTAACTCACATTTGAAGAAGTGATCACTGCACACTGTACAAACATACGGGCATTTTCCCATTCGGCTCCTCCCGAACCGCAGACGTAAGTTTTTTTCCCGTGTTTTTCTGTCAATTTCTTGTATTTCCCCCTTATGAACAAGAACTTTTGGCACACGATAAAAACTCTTCGTGGTTTGATCGATTTGAGCAACCATAAACGACGCAAAACATAGGCATCTGAGTGTGTTATAGTGCTTCCTAATATAGAAATTTACTTCCTGCCCTCCATCTGCGTTTCGCGCCATGGCAATGCAGTGGCGTGACGTCACGCTGAAAACAAGCTATAACTTTTCAAGGCCACAAGTTTCAATTCCTCAAGAAGCCTATGGACTAGTATGTAGGAGTGATCCAGCTCTCAGATTTAATCAAAAATATCTTAATTCATGTTCCGAAGATGAACGAAGGTCTTACGGGTTGGAACAACATGAGGATGAGTAAATATGACAGAATTTTTTGGGTGAACAAACCCTTTAACATTTGATCTTGAGATTACCCCATAAAATAAAAGAGTATGAACAGAAAAAGGGAGGACTCACCTGATAAAGCTTTTGAAGGCAGCGGATTGGGGGTTGATACACAGTGGTACCCGATTCCCCTTCTGCTGTTCCAGGATGAACTGATGAATGATCTCTATGGGAGGGGAAAGAGAAAGAAAGGAGGGATGATGAGAAATAAGCAATAATAACAGGTTAAAGTTGTAAATAATTAGTTTAAAAGTTACATGCAACCAGATATGTATAAAGTACTAGAAACCCGGACTTGAGTAAAAGTACAAGTGCTCTATCAAAAAAGTGACTTGAGTAGAAGTTGAAGTGCTCTTTAAGCACCACACTTAAGTAGAAGTACTAAAGTGTTCAACATTTTTTCTACTTAAACTCCACCCATTTGCATTAAGCTTTCCATTGTTAGAAACCCAGTTATACTATTGAATGGTCATGCAACACTTTATCATTTTCCCCTGAGACGAGAGAAATCTGCTATTTTCCTTTTTCACTTCCTCCAACAATGACGCAAAAATCGTCATTTTACGTCATTGTTGGCGGAAGTGTAAGAGAGGGCGATTTCAGTAAAAAACTACAAGCCCGAGTCCCCACCCTTTCAAACCCGCCAATAGGGGGTTTGACCTATTGCGCTAACAGACCTATCACAGATCAGTGCCAATGCGTTTGATTTCACTGGCAGAAACGTTTTGAAAATGTGGACGAAACTACTGAATACGCTGACGGATGCGTTATGGAGGATTGGGATTAACATTACACATCTTTTTTGGACGCTGAAGCTAGCAGGCTCTTGTTCTGTGGAGAAAGCTGAGTAGTAGGGGTTACCGTCCTCTTTTCCTGGACATGTCCGGCCGTCGATGTCCGGGATTCAGCTTTTAATTTCTGAAGTCGCCATTCATTGTTTACATGTAAGTTACAGCTTTTGTTTCAATCTAACTCAATTCCTTATGATTGGTGAATCTGACTGTTGTGTTTACATGAACGCCAAACAAGTGATCGGTTGATGCGTTTTAACATTGCTAAGAAAATTCCTGCTCCTCCGTGAGAGATACGAGACCGGTAACTTACGTCTTAGGTGCCGCTCATCGGTAATCACGGCGCCGGCACTCATCCCGGTCGACACAGTAAACCTGGCTCGCCTCGCGCCGTTATACATACAGCTCGCACTCGTTCCGCTTGCCACAGTAAACATGATGAATGACGACTGTAGAACGCAAAAGCCGAATCGCGGACATTTTGGGCGATCTCGAAACACATTTTCGGACAGACTCATCACGGAGAATCACTAGTAGACTGTTGTTTACATACTGCGAGGTTAGCGGTAGGCGTGGCCTCCTGAGGGCAGCGAAGCAAATGAATTCTGGGAGTTGATGTTTTTCATTCACATAAGCCAAAAATACATTTTCTGTCTTTTCTCAGTCTAGAAAGCTCCAAATTAAAAAATAATTTCACATTTCTTCTACATAAATGACCCATTTTAAATACACATTCATCTTTCCAGAGGTGGAATTGCCCTTTAAGTATTGCAAGTAGTTTATTTAAAAATTCACTACTTAAGTACTAAAAGTAAAAGTACAAGTATTATGTCATGTAATTATTAAAGAAAGCAGTCAAAAGTTTGAACTAGCAATCAAATAAGGCGCTTTGACGTGATGCAAATTTGCTTTGCGGCCGCCAAAAAAGTAATTGCAAGAAAACCCCTGCATTAGTTGTCAATGTGTGTGTCAATCAATACCATTACTCTTTACAACTGGCATCTGATTTAGGCAGCATGAAAGTCAACTGCAACGAATGATTTGTACAATTTTTATAATTGTAACGAGTAACTAGCAGAACATTAAAAAAATATCAAAGTAAAAGTATTAAATTCATCGAAAATATCTACTGAAGTAAAAGTAGAAGTATGAGAAAAAAACAATACTCTAGTAGAGTACAGATACAACATTTTAGTACTTAAGTACAGTACTTAAGTAGTTCTACTTCGTTACTATACATCTCTGCATGCAACCATGGTTAAAAGTTCACAAGTTTGACATTTCTTGTGCTCATGTCGAAGAAAATATAGGTTTGGAATAAAATGAATGTGAGTAAATGATGACAGAATTTTTTGACGGAAGAGAACAGGTAGTTGATCAAACTCGTCATTTTGGGCGTTTTATTTTGCAAACAAAAGATATTCTTGTCACTTCATAAAATTAAGGTTGAACCACTGTAGTCACATGGACTATTTTAACCATGTCTTTACTACCTTTCTGGGCCTTGAAAGTGGTAATAACATTGCAGTCTATGGGGGGTCAGAAAGCTCTCTGATTTAATCAAAATATCTTCATTTGTGGTCTGAAGATGTAATGTCGTGAGGGTGAGTAATTAATGACTGAAAAGTAATTTTTGGTTGAAGCAACCATTTAACAAGTATCCAGCAAGCTAAACCTGTTTACCTGTTAAAGGCATAGTTTAAACAAAAATGACAAGTTTGTCATTCCCTGTAACAAAGAAGGTGGAGCGATGTACTGTAACTGGCTTGGATGACACTCTTTACAGACTAGGAACTCCAAATCTAAACTATGAATGAATTGAAGATCTATTTTAGCAGTAAAATTTCAGGTCAAAGAGTTGATTTTGAAGGAATATTCTACAGGCAGACTAATATCTCTAATATCTTCTAAACATACCTGTCAAGTTTTGGATTTGAAAATAAGGGACATTTTCCGGCACCCACCATGAGCAGCCCAATATAGTATATATATACAATAGTATATATATATATATATATATATATATATATATATATATATATATATATATATATATATATATATATATATATATATATATATATATACATATATATATATATATATATATATATATATATATATATATATATATATATATATATATGCATATTTATTTGCATATTTTCTTTACATTTTATTTTCATTCCACACATTCTTTTCAATTCATATTGCTTTTCTTTTACAGTTTTTCTTTTTCATTTCACATAACTTTCTTTACTCTTTTAGTGAGTTATTGTACAAATTTGTTGCAGACTTTGCATTCTTTAAGACTGTTTTGGAAGGAGTGTATTTGTGGGCTGGGCCACAGTGGTTCATCATTTTACATGAGAGTAGAGCAAACAGTTCTAAAATACGAGAGATTTACGGGAAAATACTAATACGGGAGGACGGCGGGAAAGAAGGGTAAAATACGGGACTTTCCCGGCCAAAACGGGATACTTGACAGGTATGCTCCTAAAACGCTGTACTCTTTAATTTAGTAGATGAGCTGTTAAGCTTAAACTAGCTCTGGCAATGTGGAAACTCGTGTGCCGATCCAAAAGGGGTTCCCCTCGCTTTCCAAACACTGCTGCCTACCCTAAAGCTCTTTAGGTCTCTAGGCGGTCGGCTCCATCCGCACAGATTAATCCTCCAGTGGAAACACGTTGCACACAGGATGGAGGATGAGGAGGGAGGGTGAAGGGCAGAGTTATTTTGAGCCGACAGCACAGTAAGCCTGCTTTTAGCGACAGACTCTCACTAATACCCACTGACAGTGGAAGGCAAGCACAGATCCAGGGGCCCCGAATGAAGGGTGAAAACAAGGCAGAAAAACAACAGGAGCAGCAGGGGATCTGGAGCAGGAGACGCCCAGCAAGACTTTCCGATTAACATGCAGTGACATGATGGGCCTATTCTCTCGAATAGGCCCAAATCAATTAGTTCTTATATTAGTCGTTTACAAACCGAAGGTGGATCAAGACAAAAGTGTAAATGAATAAAGCAGCAATGTTTGGCTCACGTGTAGTGTAATATGCACTGTGATCAGCACAATGCGTAATAGAGCTGAATGAATCATCATCAACAGGGGAGAGCGTCACACTAACCTTTGACCTGCCGAACCGACGTCAGGTTCTTTTCAAAGCCGTCGTCAAACTTGGGGTTGGTGACAGGCTCAAAGTCACTGGTGTAGACGCGGCCAGAGGATGTGGTGTAGCAGCATTTGCACATGCAGGTGTGGTAGCAGCAGACGCCCTCGTCCAGATACGAGTGCACCAGGCGTCCTTCGCAGAGATCCGCTTCGACTGGATTGGGGAACACAATTGTTCTGATTAAAATGACCTTTTCAAAACCTATTTTACTAATATGTTTTCAATTGAAAATCAAATGTTTATATTACAAATTAATATAAATTATATAAACTATTTTGAATTATTGATAACAGAAAAAAGTTTCATTTTAATAATGTATAAATAATCATATTATTTATATAATATTTAGTATATTTAAAAATTAATGAATTAAATCTAAATAATAAAATAAAATTTCATTTTAATAATATAGAATTACATGTATTGTTTTATAATTTAAAATGAAATGTGAGAATATATATAATATAATTATATATATATATATATATATATATATATATATATATATATATATATATATATATATATATATAGATATATATATGTACACTGTATATATTAAATGAAATATCTAAATGTAATAATTTTAATATAATTGTAATAATATTAAACAAAATCATATATATATATATATATATATATATATATATATATAAATTCATGTAGCTGCATTCATATGTTAAATTTATACACTAAAAATTTTGAAAATACAAAGCTTTATACAAATAATCTTAAATTTATGATTATTTTCATGTAATATTATTTATAGGGCTGTTAAACGATTAATCGTGATTAAATCACATCCAAAATAAAAGTTTGTGTTTACATAATATATGTGGGTGCACTGTGTATTAAATATGTGTATAAATATATTATTTATATGTAAAATATTTATATTTATATATAATATAAATTATATATAAATCTATATACAGTATATACATGAAAATATTTCTAAAATATATACAAGCATCTGTGTGTATTTATATATAAAAATAATAATAGTAAACACAAACTTTTTTTGGATGCGATTAATCGTTTGACAGCCCTAATTATTCATATATTTTATAGCTCTCTAGATTAAAAAAAAAATTATAATATATAAATAAATATAAATATAAATATATATATATATATATATATATATATATATATATATATATATATATATATATATATGTATATGTATTTGGTCTTTGTTTGTAATCTTAAGTTTAAGAGAATAGCGTATCAAGAACACTTACTGGGTCAAAGACCAACATCCTGCAGAGGAGGTGAACGGCCTCATGGGTTGCTTGACTGGACAGAGTATACAGGACAGGAAGTGAAGGCTGCAGAAACAGGAAATTGTGTAAGTATTTGTTATTTTACCAACCTTATACATATTCAGATATAGGCAGAAATAAACTGCAGTATGTATCAATGATTCATTATTTGGAGGGACTAAAAGTAATTTTTTTTGCGGAAAAAGCATTAAAACCATGAAAATGCATGAATGTGATCAACCAAATGTGAAAATGCATGTAAAGTGTGAGAATGAACATGATTTAGAAACCTGGTCAGCTCTTAGCATTTTCATGTTGTCCCAAAAAAGCAGTCAAAACATACAAACAGCTTCTTCTAAGCATGACGACCCCGGTCATGTGAGTCTCAGCAGCCGTTCAGCTGCACGCAACAATCTCAAGCATTCAAAACATTCCTCCCAGTAGCACATGATCCTTGCGCCAATAGCCACATACTTCTCTGAGGATGTGGGACAGCGGAGACAATGAGCTGGGATATTTTTAACCATGTCTAATTATCTCCTCCGCCCACCTTTCCCCCATCCCAAGCCCCCCAGCTGACTCGCCAAAGAGTTGATTGAAAAGCCCACCGGTAATTGCTTGTTTTCCCTGGTTAGGTTCTTTGAGCTGAGAACAGATGTGAACTATGGCTGGTGATTCACCCTTTAAAAAGGGATGACTGTGTCGTCAGGGCTGACTGTATTGCTGATGGAGGTGAAGATGTCGGATGAGAGATGGAGGAAGAGGATGCGAAAGGAATGAATTCTTTCAGCCCTAACTACAGCCAAGCGGAAACGAGGTGCGCTATTACTTTAAGTGATCAGACCTTCATTGGAGGAATCTGAGTCATATCTAGGGACTAGAATTCCAGGAAGACTTGAAGGTTGGCAACATCTCAGAACATCACAACAACGGCATAGCAACAAGCAGAATACCTTAGCAACTGAATGCAAAACTTACAGAAACTGCCCAAAACACACTTTAATGATATACAAACTATAGAGATAGACCCATTCTATTACCTAATTATGATGTCAATAAATACTAGAGCCAACTGATAAAGGATTTTGAAGGCCGATACCAATACAAATATTTTTGGGTTTTAAAATCCGATATTCCGATATATCGGCCGATATTTTTTTATTTAAAAGTTTTTTTTCAGAAACGCGCAACAAAACATTAACATATTTCCCTAACATTAGTTATTTGTAATTATTTAGGAGTTTTAACTAAAATAATATGATAATGCATTTTAAAAAGAAACCGGTTTCTTTTATTGTCACAACAGAACAGACTGATGATAGTGGCATTAGCTAGCTTTGTGGTTAGCTAGTCTATGATGAGCCATAATTTAGCAATGGATAACGTCGTACTGCAAATTGTAAAACATACATTTTCAATATAACAGGCCAAGGAGAGATGATACGTCTCATTGCTATAACTGTCATGCGCTAATAAAGAAATACTTCAGTCACATTGTCAAAAGTTAAAAGGACAGTCAGTCAACTACACTGTAACAACGTAACGTAACTATTACTAGCTAATTCCACTTCACTCTCGGCTTATTTAACAGCAGCAAAACTGGACATGATACTCACAAATGTTGTCATGCTTATTTGAGTTAAGAGAACGGATGGGGATGCTCTTTTAATTGTTATTCAAGCAATGTACAGTATGTCTTGTGACCAACTCAACGAGTGTTGCCAGTGTAGAGTGCCCTCTGGTGGACAAACTATACAACTCCAACACTCATGACATGGTTCAATCGTGTTTTCATCCAATTTTATTTTATTTTTGAAATATTCATTTATCGGCCATTATAACTGCCAATACCGATATTTTGGAAAATGCCTAATATCGGCCAATAATATCGGTCTGCCGATATATCGGTATGGCTCTAATAAATACTACTAATAATAATGTGACCCTGGACCACAAAACCAGTCACATGGTTACATTTTTTAAATTGCGATTTAAACATCGTATGAAAGCTGAATTAATAAGATTTCCATTGATGTATGGTTTGTTAGGAGAGGCCAATATTTAGAATTAAATAAATATTTTATGAATCTGAGTGTGCAAAACAAATCGAAACATTGAGAGAAAAAAAAACGCCTTTAAAGTTGTCCATTTATGTTTGTGATTGTGCTGCATTCACTCACAAAAATAAATGTTTTATACATTTACGGTATAGGAAATTTACAAAATATCTTCATAGAATATGATCTTTACTTAATATCCTCATGATTTTTGGCATAAAAGAAAAATCGATAATTATGAGACATTTAATGTATTGTTGGCTACTGCCACAATTTTGTGGTCCAGGGTCACATATAATACATTTAATAAAATGCCAATAACACTGAAATCTTTTTAAAAATAAAGAAAAATATACTAAATAAAATAATAAATGTTTATAAAATACTACTGACAAAACTACAGTAATTGTTTCCACCCAACTACATATTGTCACATGAATCATACTTATTTAAGTTTCACAGTTTGTGATCAGAAGACCAAGTTTGACAAAAAAAAAAAAATACAGAACAAACTGAAACATTGTGAAATATTATTACAATTTAAAATAACTATTTTCTATTTGAATATATTTTAAAATGTAATTTATTCTTGTGATGGCAACGCTGAATTTTCAGAATCATTACTCCAGTCTTTCAGTGTCTCATTATCCATCTATCTATCTATCTACTATCTATCTATCTATCTATCTATCTATCTATCTATCTATCTATCTATCTATCTATCTATCTATCTATCTATCTATCTATCTATCTATCTATCTATCTATCTATCTATCTATCTATCTATCTCTATCTATCTATCTATCTATATCTATCTATCTATCTATCTATCTATCTATCTATATCTATCTATCTATCCATCCATCCATCCATCCATCCATCCATCCATCCATCCATCCATCCATCCATCCATCCATCCATCCATCCATCCATCCATCCATCCATCCATCCATCTCATCCATCCATCCATCCATCCATCCATCCATCCATCCATCCATCCATCCATCCATCCATCCATCCATCCATCCATCCATCCATCCATCCATCCATCCATCCATCCATCCATCTATCTATCTATCTAACATTTTAAGCAGCATAACTGTTTTGAACAGTAGTATATAGTAATATTTAATATATATATATATATATATATATATATATATATATATATATATATATATATATATATATATATATATATATTTAATAAAGTAGCCTACTGACCCTAAACTTCAGAAAGGTAGCGTTTGTTTCTACTCACTTAAAAGAACCAACACATAAGAGTCATTTATTTTGGGAATCGGTCCACATTTGCGGAGCAGTGCAGATTTGATTCAATAAAAAAGAATTCATTCGGGAATGCCATATGTTTCTAAAACACTAAAAGAATCTGCTCCCTATTTATGTCGGAGCCCAGTGTGCCAACCTCTGACAAATCTGAAAGATTATCAAATGATGGGCGTTTGAACCCAGTGGGTCAGCGTCTGTGTGGGCCAAGCCGAAACTATGCCTGTGCGATTATGAGTCAAGCAGCATGCAGGGTGCAGTGATGGAGGGGTTGCGTGAGCGTACGTGAGTAAGGAACCATAGTGGGCAAGTTTTTGGTGAGTAGTTGGCCATACAATCATGGCCTCTGGGGTGGTGTGACCGTGTGCTGGAGAATTAGGCAGTATTAGCTCAGGATTAAAGTGGAATGTGGAATCAGGCAGTTAAGAGGAGGGAAAGGGCCTCTCCCTATCCCATGATTCAATGCTCAATTAGACAAAATGATGAGTCAGGAAGATTGACACATGACATCATCAGCCTAGGCTTTCAGTCATCCCAAGCATGCAGGCAGCGCATGTTCTGCCCTCACATTCCTGACAGTGGGAGCAATGGACTGAGCCAATTTGCTACCTTAAATCCTTAACAAGCTTGTGGAGTTAGACAGGTCACACTTTTAGACCTTACACATTGAACCTGACTGAACTTGAGCCAGTATCAGTGGTTTGAGCATCAGTATGTAAGTGACAGGTGAGTTTTATTTGTGTAGTGTTTTTCTCAAAGATAATAAATGATATATACACAAAGCTGCTCTAATGAAACAAACCCTGATATTACACTATATTTACTGAGCTCCCGAAAAATGTATATTAAATGAAAACAGAATTATTTTACAGATTATCTAATAAAAATTCACAAAAAAGTTTTAATAAAAAGAAACAAAACATATTTTTCTAAATAATGAATAAAAATTAATAAAATTAGTAGTTCAGTTAGTAGAGTAGTTCACTTTTACAGTTTTTCTCAGTCGCTTTGGTGCATTTCTCACATCACTATTTACATTTGCACAACAGTTAGTTCAACCTCCACAACATTTAATCATTTGTGCACATCATAGTAGCAGTTTCTCATTCCTTACAACAAATTGCAAATGCTTTTGGACATGCATCAACTGCTTTTATACAACTCTCTGCTGTTTTATAACATTACCATTTGCTTAAGTCATATCAGTCCAAATTAACTATACTTGTGAATGCTGAATAGTCATTCCATATAAAACTAATAGTCCTCATTTCATTGCTTGAGTCATCACATACAAAAATGTTGAACTAGTTGTCAAAATCCGTCAAGCAAATTTTACAATTTTGTTATCTTTTAAAAAAACATTTTTTATCCTAAATTGAACAATTTCTCGCAGGTGAGCCTCAGCTTTCACTGATGAAAAGGGATGTGCATGAATGATTTACAGTATATGTATGTTGTATGTTCAGTTCCAATATGTACTGTGATATTGTTTACAGTTGTGAACCGATCTACCCAAAGGGAGTTTATGTTTGTTGTAAATAAGGGTGTATTTTTTCTGTTTCACAATGCTCTGAACAAATTAGAATTGCAAATACCATGCAGAAAAAAAAACATATTCAGTGTCTTGTTCTCAATTACTGTACCACACTAAATACAGTAATGTGAAAGTTTACTGTAGTTTTCAAATGGCTGTGCAAATAGTTTATAGGACTGTCTTGAGCATTTTCAGGTAGTGTCACCAAGATCTGACTTTTTTGCATTGTCAAACACTTACAGAGTAAACTGTCATAATGAAAACATGACAAAGCCATTTGACTATCTTGTTCATAAACACTGGTGTTAGGACTTTTCATCTTGACGACACTGACACTTTCAATGACATGAATACTTGCTTTTGAGGAATGAGTTATCCATTTTGAGCAAGTGACACACTTTTGCAGGTTATCAACTTAATTTTGCAGTTTGTACTAATTGTTTTGAGAACTGTATTAACTGTTGTGCAAATGTAAATAGTGATGTGAGAAATGCACCAAAGCGATGGAGAAAACTGTAAAAAAACTTTCTGATAATTTACTCACCCCCATGTCATCCAAGATGTCTATGTCTATCTTTCTTCAGTTGAAAAGAAATTAAGGTTTTTGATGAAAAGATTCCAGGATTTTCTCCATATAATGGACTTCAGTGGGAACCAAACGGTTCAAGGTCCAAATGAGAGTTTCAGTGGAGACTTTAAACAACACCAGACGATGAATAAGGGTCTTGTCTAGTGAAACAAGTGGTTGTTTCCAAAATAAAGTTTAAGTTTTATAAGCACAAATGCTAGCCTTGCTCTGTGATGAGCGTTTGTGACTCTCCTGTTCGAACTCGTTCATCAAAACGAACAAATCTTTTTTCGAGTCATGACTCGAGGGGCCTGAGATGAGCCCTTATTCATCGTCTGGTGTCATTTAAAGCCCTTTGAAGCTGCACTGAAACTCTCATTTGGACCTTGAACCGTTTGGTTCCCATTGAAGTCCATTATATGTGATGCGATATGGGAAAACCCGTCGGATGTCGCGCTGGATCATTTTTAGTAAAGTCTAAAAATAGACTGAATGTCAGTTTTTTGTCAAAATTTGTTTTTTATTAAATTATTATTCTATAACATCTTGTTTATCATCTCTGAATATAACTTGGGAAAATTCACTAGTTTACTGCAGAAAAATAGTGATTTATAATGACCAGCTGAACAGACTGCGTTTCACTTTTAATGCACGCAGGCGGAGCGGAGGGGGAAACACCATAGAGGAAACACAAATCTCCCGTTTAGCTCTCCTTCTCTTAACACTACAAAGACAGTTCACCTATCAAAATAAACCACACAACAGAATAAAGTCCAGTCCTGGTGAACTACAACGGCACGCAAGTTTTTATTTATTTATTTTTATCCAGCGTTATCGTGTGGTATGATGCGGAGCACAAGAGAACAACAGAGTTTGAAGTTGCTCGTCTAAAAGACCTTGCTTGCCTCTCAATCGTCCAATTTCAAAACGGTTTTCACAGGATGAATTTTGAGTTCGTAAGTTTTCGAATGATACCCAATCTATGATGATTACTAAAATATGTGATATGTAAAAAAGGCAATAAAAAAGGGAGCGCCAGTCGTCGCGCTAGCAGGATGTGACAGTTATTGAAACCTGTTTTTCTCAAAATTCTGTTTCTGAAAATCATAGCGATCAGCTGACTTCAGATAACCATAACTTTTGTTACAGACAACCGATAAAATAAATAAAAACAGATTTGGAAAGGGCTTGAACCCAGCTTTAATATGGTATCAAAACCTGTAATATGTCAAATTTCACCATGTGGTGGGTTTTCCCAGATCACATCACATATGGAGAAAATCCTGGAATGTTTTCATCAAAAACCTTCATTTCTTTTCGATCTTGGATGACATGGGGGTAAATTATCAGCAAAAGTTTTTTTTAAAGGTGAACAACTCACTTAAATTTGTAAATCATGTAAAAATAACTTTACATAACCATTCAAAAGTTTGGGCCGGTAAGATTTTTTAAATGTTTTTTGAAAGATCTCAAAAATACAGTTCAAATACAGTACAAATATTATTACGATATAAATCAACTGTTTTCCATTTTACTGTACTATAAAATGTAATTTATTCATGTGATGGCAAAGTTGAATTTTAATTCTAATATGCTGATTTACTGCACAAGAAAAAATGTCTTATTATGATCAATGTAAAAGACTGTTGTCCTGCTTAATCTTGTTTTCTGAAACAAGATATTTATTTTTAAAGGATACTTTTTTATAGATAAAATTTTTCAAGATATTTTGATGAATAGAATGAATTGTATTATCATAAATCATTATAAAGTCACTTTTGATCAATTTAACATTCTTGCTGAATAGAAGTGGTAAATCCAGAAATGATTGTCACAAAAACAGCCAAGTTTATCCTCTTCCTGGCTCAGGACACAGAGCCCAGGCCGCGACTATGGGTGGAAGGAGGAGGAGGTGCGTGTCATGAGAAGGTTGAGAAACAAGCCTCGGCTTCCTGTGAAGCGGTGCCCGCGTGATGTCCAGACCGGCTCTCTGGCCCAGCTAAACCCCCAGCAACACTCAGCGACAGGTGCAGGCTACAGCGTTCCCCAACCGGCCCAGCGTTCCTCCATAATCTCCCCCACTCGCTGCGGCTGTGTGGTCAGGGCCATCTCTCCCCAGTCTCACAAACAAGCCATTGATCATCCAGGCAGCAAAACAACACAAAGCCCTTCAGGCCCACAAGTGCAGAGAGAGCAGACCAAGCGAGGACAGACAGGTGGATAGGACTTGTCTGTTTGTTTATTTTGTGTAGTTAACATACAAAAAAAAAGCAGGGCACATTTCCTATAGGCACGAGAGGGGGAGGGCGAGCTGATATAGAAGCAGGCCATTAAACGAGCGAACGCTGACAGAGAAAACAGTGATTCCAGAGAACGCTGAGCAGCAGAGCAGTTAACAGACTGCCTTCTGTATACTTCCACAGGCAGAATCTGAACAGTGTATGTGTGTGTGTAATAGATATTGGGTCTCATTCACTAATGCCAAGCGCTCACCACAAGACTGAAGCTTGTCGCCCTGCACACATTTAACCCTTAAATACATGATCGTTTCAAGTCTTTCTTAAACATATTCTCAAAACTATCATTTTCAACATCTTCAAAATCAATATTTTGATCTCTGACAGCTTCTTCACCAGATCCACTATCAGTAACACTAATATCACGCTCTTATTCATGCAAATGCTTAAATTAAACCATTCAAGCGCAATACAACACAAAAGAGAATGCAGTGCTGTACTAGCTCACGTCTGTGAATCTCCTATCTGTGTGACACACACACACACAATAGTGCGCACAGAAAGCCGTTTCAGACAGCGCTCCACCAAAAAGTACGCCAAAATGCCCGTAGAACAATCATTTTTTGTGCATTTTTGACTGGGCCAATAGAAAAAAAAATCTTAGCAGTGAAATTTAATTTTTGATGTTTTAGCTTACCTCAAGGGCATCCAAGATGTAGGTGTCTTTGTTTCCACAGTATTTTAAATTTTGATATTTTTAGGTCAAACCGTTCTTGTCTGTCATTCATATAATGGAGGTTTATGGGGTCCACCTCAAATACCCATTTTCCACCCAAAAAGAACTGGTTCGGAACTGGTGCTGGTTCAAAGTTGGTTCGGAGTTGGTTCAACTTCGCGAACCCGTTCAGAACCTGTTTGTTTTTCCACTGACTAGAGCGCCCAGGGAGTGACGTCGTTACGTCACCGTATACGTCGCCATATGTCTTGGCTAAAAACGCTTGCAAGTACAACAAAACTCGTGTACCAAGAAGGCTTTAAAAACAATTGAAATATGTAAGTCTTTTAATCTTTCGTTTGATATGTAATCTTTTCTGATAATGTACCTGTCTTGTGTCTTTCCATTTATTTGTTCTATATTGTGACTGTTTTCTTCTTTGCTTATAATGTTTTCAATAAAAAAAAAGAATAGAAGCGCTTGCGCCACCTTCAAGCATAACAATTACAAAGGCGGACTCCGTCGGGTTTCTGCAAATGTTTCTCCTGGCTTTGCGATCCTATATTATGATCAGAAAAGATGAATCTAAACCCGCCCAGCCCCGACGTAAGCGTGACGTAGTAAAAGAATGGTTCTAGTCCAGCAAAGAGTTGGTGCCGCTTGGGAACCAGTTTTCCGGCCGAGAACCGGTTCTTTGGCTGTCGAAACACAAACAACTGGTTCGCGCGCAGGCACCGGCTCCGAACCGGCTCTCAAAATGCTTTGGTGGAAAAGGGGCTAAAGAGAATGCACAGAGAAGTCCAAATTAAACTTGATTTAATGACTCGTAAATGTAAGTACACACTGATGGCCTGAGACACGAAACGAGCATTTTTGTGAGAAAACGAACAGTATTTATATAGTTTTTGTAACCACAGCCACGTCCAAGTGATCTGAAGGCACTTGTGCTTCAGTCTGCGCAAGCGCCGGAAGTGATCTCTTGTGCGGTCCGAGAAAAAAAAAATCAACGTTATCTGTTGGTATATCGAAATTCGTATTCCATTGCAATTTCCAGTATATCTAAATATGTTTAAATCCTCACAGTGAAGGGCAATACTTCTGAAATATCTGTGTAAACAATGAGTGATGTACACGCGAGAGATCACTTCCGGCGCTTGCGCAGAGAGAAGTGCCCTTTGCCCTCAGAGTACTTGGACGTGACTGTGATTACAAGAGGTAAAAACTATGTAAATTCGTGTATTAGCTCATCAATGTGTACTTACATTTACGAGTCATTAAATCATGTTTAATCTGGACTTCTCTGTGCATGCTCTTTGAGAAGGACCCCATAGACCACCATTATAAGACTGACAGACAAGAACAGTTTGACCTAAAAATATCAAAATTGAAAATACTGTGGAAACAAAGACACCTACAGTACATCTTTGAGGTAAGCTAAAACATTACCAAAAATTTATTTCAAAGTGAACTATCCCTTTAAAGGGCACAGGTATGTGACATTTATTATAATGGGTTTATGTGACGATTGTTTTAAGCTCACTTAAATTAAAAGTTGTTGCAAATATTTTAAATAAAATTAAATGTAAAAAGATTACAGAAAAATGTGCGATTCATTTGTTATTTTTGAATTATAGACTATGCAATTTGTGAAAACCTTTTCTGTGCTCATAAGTAAAAACACTTGTGCTTACAAGATGTTATTCAATGAGACCCATTTTGAGAAAAATAAGAAAAGTGTAAAGTGAAAAAAAGAGAGAAGGAGAGAGAGAGAGAGAGAGAAGAGAGAGAGAGAGAGAGAGAGAGAAGAAGAAGAAAACAAGGCAGAGAAGTGGTGCTTCTTAAAGCCGAGTGGCACTCTGGGATAGAATAACATTCATGCAGGGCAGAGGTGTAACTCTTCCACCTCTTAAAAACTCGCAGTCAGGCTGTGAGAAAGCATTTGTTTCCGGTTTCATTTTGAATGGTAGCACTTAGCGCGGGTTTGCGAGCGGAAGTGGAGACATTGTTGAAGACCGTATCTCTCAAATGCACTCAGATGCCCAAATTAATCTGGCTAAGTGTTAGAGCCGATACGGTGAGGATGAAGATCCCTAAAGCCCCTGAAGTATCTCCTTTCAAAACAGCCCAAATCAGATCTTCTCTATTTATAGCACAGGAATGGGACAAATGTCTGAGGCCTCCCACATTGATGCAAACATTAAGACGAACACACTAATGACTGGTCTTTAAAATTAAAATTGGGGAGCTGTGAAAGTGTCACCACATCAAAACAATATCTGTATCTTTGGCTTCCATAAGAGGAACATTACAGCCATAGCCTCTCTAATGAGGTCAAGGACACCATCCATTTGCAACATTAAATTAACATTTTTATAATATGAATATTAATGTTAGTAAGAATTTTATTATATTACAAACTACAATATTAATATGATATAATCCTAATACTATTTTTGACATTTTAAGACAAGACACGGTAAAGTTGCATCTACTGCATTTCAAATATATAAATAAATACTTTAATTTAAACGTATAAATATATAAAATGTTAGTACAAATATTAATAATCTTTAAACATTTTAAATAAATATTTATTTATTTTTTCTAATAGGGAAAATTAAATAAAAGTGTGTTATTATACATATGCCTCCTATATTCTTAATATAACTAAGCATTATTAGATTTTTTTTACTGGAAAAAAGACAATTTCAACTAATATGCAAACCTTTATACAATTTTAAGTCTCTGTAAAATAAATGTACTATAGTATTTTATGACATTGTTTTCCAAATATGTATAGTAAAATAAGTATATATATATAAATATTAGGGCTGTCAAACGATTATTCGTGATTAATCGCATCCAAAATAAGTTATATATATTAGGGGTGTAACGATTTTCGAACCGAACCGAAAAACCGCGATACTGAACTCACGATTCGAATCGCGATACTGTCATTGCGTACCGAACACGCCCCGCCCCGCCCCCTGCTACCCCGGCCTCGCCCAGCCCGGCTCAATGGACCTCATGTCTTATGTAAACAGTACACAATGAATTCAGTTTTGTAGCCTAACCACCATTAACACCAAATAACAAGCTCTGTGTTTTGTTACTTTTGATAATAAGCAAGGTGTAATCTTTCAGATTCTGTCTATTTGATCACGAAATTCAAACAATAAATGGCGTTTTGGCGCTCTTTGATGTGACGTGACAGATCGCTTACTAGGCTCGTCATTTCAAGCGGCAGCGCGCGCGCGAGTAAACGCGATCATCTCTTCCTCAGTTACAGAAAAGACACCTGAAGGTATGTTGAAAGATACAGTATACTTACTGAAAGGCATCATAACTCGTGTAATCGCTCGATCAGTGTTTCAGCCGCGGAAAGACGTCAATAAATCAGCAAAGCTTTAGCTTGTCACTAGCATTATATTTACCTCAGCAGGCAAGTGATTCAGTGTCCACAACTTCCTATAAATGAACCTTTGCACTAAATAAATGCACTATGTTAGCCTGTATATTATATTTTACTTAACCTGTTAATGATATCTTGATTATTTAACTTATGTTTAAAATATCTTTCATGAAAATGACAACTGTGTAAATTATTAGAGTAAAAACACAAGTTATTGTAAAAACTGCCTTATGTTCAGTTTACATGTTTTCATACAATGTGTTGTGTGTTGATTATTATATCTAAAAAATAAATGGCATCTGAATTTAGGTTAAAAGTCTAGGCTACAACATTTAATGTTATAGTAATGTGCAGCAGATTTTTTTAAATCCTTGTGAAATGTTTAATTGTAACTGAATTAATTTAAAGACAAATACCTTTTTTTTTCATTAAACCACTGTTAAAAAAAAAAGCCATTTTAGCTTTCTAAACCGAACCGAATTGGAACCGAACCGAGACGTCAAAACCGTGGGAAAACCGAACCGTCAGTTTTGTGTATCGTTACACCCCTAATATATATATATATATTTCCTCAGTGCACTTTGCGTCCCTCTTTTATTTATGCATTGCACAGGAAATAGCCAATGATTCATCAGTTGAGTAGCATGAATTTGCTAAAACCCCAGTGCCTGCCTCAATAACCGAACACGGGTTATTACGCGGTGCTGTCGCACAGAGAGGGTAAAATAAAATGAGCGCCATCTGTTAGCAGGTGCCATGGAGTTCAGTTTGGGGCAGACATCAGGCTACACGGCCCCTGGCGACCGACGTGGGAGGGGCCACATCTGCTCTGGCTCTGCACACGGTCAGCATGCAAGACCCCCTAAAGCCATTAAACAACACCCCTTTTGCTCATTCTCCCTGCTTTTTAAAAGCCTTTACTGTAAGCCCACCCAGCACTGGGGTCATCACTTTCTGACCCGAGTGTGTGTGCGTGTCCTGTGAGAGCGAGCATGTAGGCGGAAATCTGATCTGATCATGTTGCTTCTCTGCTAAGGCAGAAAAATCAGCATGGACCCGAGCATACATCTGTTTCCAAGAGCTCCCTGCCAGCTTTTACATACACAGCACTCAAGTGGTGACTTACTACAAAGCAGAGGAAAGTTTTAATGAGCAGAGGTGGCACTTGCATAATCAACTGCAAGTATCAATTTTGCCCAAGATGTTTCTTCTACCATCTGTAGGTTTCCAATCAAGTGTTTCTCTTGTGTTGTCTTGGCTCGAATGCACACAAAACAAACATACGTTCAATTCAAAGCACAACCAAATGACTCCTGAGCAGTTTATGTAAATGAATCAGTCAAAAAGATTCATCAGAAGTCCTCAATTTTATTCAATCTAACATATAAATCTGTCATTGCACTTACCGAATCAACACCTGACACACTTACTGACAGGGTGTTTATATGAAAAAAAAAAGACATTCACAAAAGGGTTTTGATGTAAAAAAGAAAAAAAAATGTAAAGAGTTATGTAGCACAGGCTATTTATATATGATAAAAAGTAAAAATAAATATAATATTAAATATAAATTTTATTATTACTATTATATTATTATTGCAGCAACCACATTCAGATGAGTTACAACTACAAAACATTTTAATGGGCAGAGGTTGCACTTGCATAATCAATTGCAAGTATCAAGTCTGTCCAATATGATTAATAATATAATTATTATTATTATATTTTTATACACTATAATAATAATACTTTAGATTATTCAATATATTACCATATTATTCAATAATAGTACGTTTTTTTGGTATTTTATTGTTTTCTGCATTTCATTTATGGATTGTTTGTATAATTGTATGTTTTATTTGGTCTTATTCTTGTGAAGCACTTTGAGATGCTACTTTTAAAGGCACTATAGAAAATAACATTTATTATAATAGTAATTTTCTTTTTTGGGTGAACTAAACAGGTGAACTGTAATTTCATGTTGACTTAATACAAAAGTCTGCATGTAATCTCAAAATTGAATTTATTGTTGCTAAGGACAAAAAAACAAACAAAAAACAAACATTAAAGAGATCTAAGAAAACTCTCCTTAGCAAGAGTTCCTTTGTCAATCAATTTTGGTCTTTCCTTTAAAATTGGTTGACCAAAGCACTCTTGCTGGTTAAGCTTTAAGAAGCCTGGTAAGGACATACGTAGAAACACTAGCATCCAAAACACAACATACACCGATCTTTTAATAGGGCAAAACCTCTCACTTCCTTTCTACTCTGTCTTTAAGTGACAGCTAAGGTATAGGGTCTCTTTATATCCTCCCACTCCAACTGAGGCTAAAAGCTTCCTCTCTTTCTAGTGATGGTAAGAGCCTTGCAAAATTAATAGAAGTAATGAGGTCCCCTGTGGAGGCAGCCAAGTTGATCTTGAGAGTTAGACCTCTTTTTAGATCTCTCAAGTCCTGCTTTCTCTTGGACCGGTCTCAACTTGTTCTTCCTCCACCTATCCACTCAGCCAAATCCTGAGCGACTGTCTCTATCTTGAGCAAGGGCATGAAAGCAAACTGCATCTCCCAACACAAGTGTGTTCAACACAGAAATGCCTCTTGAAATCCCTCTGCAAGACTCTCGGGAGATCGGCTCCTCTTGCTGCCATTTTTTTTTAAAACTCAAAAGCCACCTTGATGAGCTATTCACCTTCACAAAAAGTGGAGGTGGAGGTCTGGTGTGCCATGTTAACCAGTCATTAAGACTCCAACACTTCATTGCACTTGACATCTTCATACCATCACCCATTAAATGTTATATATATATATATGTATATATATATATATATATATATATATATATACGTATATATATATATATATATATATATATATACACGTTTACTTAAGCTTGAACGCACACATACAGAGAACATAATGTCAAATTCATAGACTGTAAAAAATATGGACAAAGCGTCTGTGACGTCACCCATAGACTCTCTGAAGAACGGGTTTGAGGCTGTTTATGGGGGGTATGGGCGGCGCCATACTGGAAAATCTTGTAAAATACAAAATACAAAAGTTTCAGAAAGGATACCGAGGTGGTATGATGTGTTGTGTCAGATCATGGCGGTCAAATTCACTCGGCAGAGCCCGTTATCAGCTGTCAATCAAAGTTAACCACCCTTATTTGTCATACGTTTTATATCTAAATATGATCTAAACTAACGAGTTAGAAAAAATTCACCCCTCACAGTTGCCAGGCACGTGGAACATATTGAAGATTACAATAAAAGTTCATGGGACCAAACTGTGAACATATGAATTTATGCTGTGAAAACGGACATTATAACATGAGCGTCTATGGATATTTGCTCCCTTTTGGGACCACCCTCTAGCGGATTTTCGATGTAATGCAGTTTATCGCACTTCTGGGTAGGCTTCATCTTTCCAGAATGAGAATGTCCAACTGGTCAGAAATACCCATCCCGGAACGTCCTCTCTTGATTATGTCATAAGTGAACAGTTGAGAAAGAAACCGGATGTGTGTCAGTAGTATTTTTGGTCCGTGCATTTGGTCTTAAGGCCATTGCACACTGAGATCCGAAATTTTCGTATGCTTTTTTCATGTTCGTCAGCCTAAAAATTTGTCAGTGCACAGAAACTTTGCACGCTGAGCCCGATACGTATTTATTAAACCTTTGCAGGGAAAAAACCCGCAAAAAAACAAAATGGATTCGATCAAAGCAGTGAAGATGATTTTTTGTCCTCTCTCTTATTGAAAAGTGAAGAGAAAAATATTGACGTATATCCAATCCAGAAATTGCGAGTGATTCAAAATTTACCTCAGAATGTCAGTGGAACAGTTTGATGCTTTGCTTGCGATTCTGGAGCCACATTTTAAAAACAAGACCACCAATTTCCTGAACCAATCGATCCTGAACAGAGACAGTCACTGTCAGTATGTCTAAGGTATGGACACACACGCACGCATGCACCGCACACGCCAGCCCAGGGGAAGCACTGGGCAAGACAGAACAGCTGTATAGGCTACAGGTTATATATTGTACCCAAATAACACAGTAGTTATCGAATTGGCTGCTCGATCACACATTAATCAATCCGAAATTTCAATCTGTTTGAAAGGGGAAGTTTTCCAAAAAAAAAAAAAACTCTCAAAATGCTGGCTGTGGATGCGAAAAAACATAGAAAATCGTAAAAAATAATGACGGACGAAAGTTTCGGAGGCGGTGTGAAAGCATGATTGACATAACGTAAGAGTCGAAAAATTTTTTACGTGTGAATATTTCGGATGTGAATTTCGGACTCAGTGTGCAATGACCTTTAAAGTGACAGCAACCTAATATTCCAGACTGATCTCATGAAATGGTGTATGTATGACACGCCAGTTCGTATTTCCATTTTAGGCGTGCTATCAACATGCATTGATAAACACGCTTTTTAGCGTGTTTATTAGGGGTGTAACGGTTCACAAAATTCACGGTTCGGTTCGATACGATACACTTGTGTCAGCGGTTCAATTTCGCATTGCAAATTTAGATACGATTTACAAATACAGCAAAAAGAAATGGCAGAGAAATTTCCTTGATTTAATTTTTTTTATGTATATTTTTATTAAAACTAACATCATAAAGTATGATATTTTTTAACTTTGAGCAATGATGGAACTATACTTGACTTTTCTTAGGAGCATTTAAAACAAAACAGCTCTTTGGACAAAATGAAATGTAATATTGTAGTAGTTATAAACAAAGGTTTATTTTAGTTTAGATTAACATTTGAGGGCAGCAATTGTATTGATAATGTCAAAATACAACAGACGTGATGTTACTTGAAAGCATTAATATAGCCTACTATTCCTGCCAAACTTACAGATAGTAGTGTTATACAGTAAATCCATGGTGATGTTGCTGATCTGTGGACACTGGATAGTTCATTCATGGCACAATGTTTCTTCCTGGTTTCCATGTCAGCGCTGTTTGATCCATTACTAACGGAGAAATGTGAATGTTTCTCACTAGATCTCGCAGCAATGTTATTACTTCAGTGGCGAATTCAAATGTTTTCTTCACTGGATTTGGCTGTGTAGTAACAGTGATGATCAAGATCGGCTCGCGCTGCATTGGTCCAAACTGATAAACGGTTCATGATCCAGACAACCACACAATAACGAGTAGCTCAGGTTCGTTCCGCTTACAGTACATTTGCCAGTTGATGTTGGACAATGTTGTGGTCACGCCAGCGTCTCTTACATTATGAACGCGGCAACGCGCTTGCCACGTGCAACGCGCATACATTTGAAGTAAAGAAATGTTGGTCGGCAGGACAAATGAACCGTACAAACCGTTCAGTTCGAAAATGCGTACCGAAAACCGAGCCGAAAGCCTCGTACCGAACGGTTAAATACGAATACGTGTATTGTTACACCCCTAGTGTTTATCAACGGCGTTGTTCGCTGTTGTACACAAACGCGGAATCACACTACATATAATGGCGTAGACATACACGCATAACACGCGGATAGCTCAAAATGTGTCTAGATAACACGCCACTTGACTTGAAAGTGGCGTGTATGTTTACTCAAAAGTCATGATGTCATGTTGATTGTTAATAAAATAGAAACCATGTGCTAGAGAAAAGAAGATAGTGAGGAGAGCAGTCAGGAAGAAAAAGATTATATTGGCCATTAGGATAAGTGTGCAATCTCCAGGTGCTCCCCCTGAGAACAAATAAGTAGTATGACAAGAGTCATGAATGACTCCTACAAACAGTTTCTTTGAATTAGCAAAAAAGATTCACACGTCACCACCCAGACAGCAAACTGACACTGAATCAACGTAGAAACGACGTCTCTCATGACATCGAAACAACGTTGATCTGGCATTGTTTTGCTCAGTCGAATTAACGTTGAACCAACGTCAGACACGGCATTCTTCAAAGCTAAATGAAAATCGAAAATTGGTTTGCTTTCATAACGTTGGAACAATGTTGATTTCAAGTTGATTTTCCGTTAGTTTTGAAAGAATGACAGCGTCTGACATTGGTTTAAACGTTAATTCGAATGAGCAAAACAATGTCAGATCAACGTTGTTTCAATGTCATGTTTCCACGTTGATTCAATGTCAGTTTGCTATCTGGGCAGTTTCAATCGGTCTATCAATTTGTCGCTGAAACGGTCATAGCAGTTAACATACTGACAGGTCATGACATTGAGTTAAGATAGATATTAAAATAAAAAATAAAATTAATATAATAAAGTATGTTACATAGCATGAAATATTAATATATTAAAACTGAATTTTTGGAAAAAACTGCCCCTGAGACTGAGACACATGATCAGACACGTAGAGGAGTTTCATCACAATACCCCACAGACCCATCAGAGACCCTGTTCTTTCAGTCTCCAAAGCCTGTTACATGTAACAGGAAGCTCAGCTGATTAACATGATTAAAACATCCTGCTCTAGGGCCCGTCGACCACACACAGGAGGCAGCGTCGAGTGACAAGGTCAGCCAAATGTCAGTATGAGTGTGTGTGAGTAACTGGCAGGGATCAAGACTGGTGAATGTTGACCAGAGAAACAAGTGCCTCTTTACATCAGAGAGCTAAATGGTAAAGACTTTCTCTAGTCTAGCAGGTGCGAGTCTGTATGTGTGTGTGCAAAGAAGGCAGGCTTCTTGGTGAGCAGCCAGGCATCAGGTCGATGCAAAGCAGGAAGCAGAGGTCCACAGCCCTTGCGCTGCAGTTCCTGTTCTCTGCAGGGTATCGCCTTCTCAGCGTAGCCGTCTAGAGCCACAGAGCCAACACCCAGCGCTAAATCACTCATACACCCTCACAAACACACACATATTCACGCTCAAAATCTACTCAAAACCATCAGCCTTTCAGTTTTTTTAAATTACCAAAAGGCACTATTTCTAACCTTTCATAAATTCATAAAGACAGATTTAATGGGAATACAGCAGACGATAAAATCTGAAGAGCCACAATTGCACAAATATTGACTTTTGTTTAAACAGGTTTCCAGGACACGGCCCTTGTCCGTCATTGGTTGGACAAACAGTCCCGCCCTAGTGTCTCTGAGATAGGAGAAAGTATTTTAACCCTCTGATGGTCTTCCTTTATGAGTCACGTCCTGGACCTTCTCAGTCAGAAGTGACCGGAGGCCTAAAAATGAAACTTCTTCCATCCCAGTAAAACCAATGCAATTTATTTTTGTTCTATAATATTTATTCTTTTTTAATTTAGTATTTTGAGACAATTTGATTGAATTTATTAATATTTATGCAATATTTATGGTCTATTTTTTTCAATGGAAATATATATATATATATATATTTCTCTCTCTCTCTCTCTCTCTCTCTCTCTCTCTCTCTCTCTCTCTCTCTCTCTCTCTCTCTCTCTCTCTCTCTATATATATATATATATATATATACTGTATATATATATATATATATATATATATATATATATATTTTTTTTATTAATGCAGTATTTTTGTTTAATATAGAGTCTAGGCCTTCAGAAAAAAAAGATTTTTTTTGAAGAAAATTAGCACCATCTGGTTACAGTATAGAGAAAAAGTGTAGAATCATGGTGTAACCACTAGATGCATGTGAATTCCCAGCTGTTTATGAACAAATTTTTTTGGGTGGATTTGAATATATAATTAACACAATCTCAAAAACTATTTCACATTAAAAAAAAAAAAAAAAAAAAAATTGATAATGTGTTTTTGACAATTTCCCATTCATTTCCTATGGGGGTCATTTTTGACCGAAGACCAAAATCGTGACTAATTTTTAAAAAATCAAAACAGATTTTTTGTAGTCTGAATTTATTGGTGTGTATGTGTATAAAAGTGTGTTTGTATGTGTGTGTGTAAATTTTTTGCACTCTTGATGTTGTAGAGTGTCACCCCTTTACTGCGGTATACTTCTTTTAAGAATCGTGGCCGATTTGTAGATTGTACAAACAAAAATTCAGAGAATTTTAGTTTTTTTTGTAAATTTCCCATTCATTTCCCATGGGTCGGTCATTTCTGACCGAAGACCACGAGTGTGACTATTTTTTTATGACCACTTAGCATGCTCGAATCATGACCTCATTTTTTTTTGTATTCACATACCAAATGCCAAAAAAAGTCACCAAGTATCATAACCTTCCAATGAAGCTGTGATTTTTAATAATTCAAAACAGAAAATTATTCGGTCAGAAGTGACTGAGGACCATCAGAGGGTTAAAACTTAAAAAGCCACAGACTTGACAATAATTACGTTATGGCCAATAACCAACAAATGTCTGATATTAAAATGATACACTATTTAAAAATAATTATACATTTATAAGAAATAAAACACTAATGTGAATTTACATTATATTATATCACATTATAATTAGGGGTGTAACGATACACGTATTCGTATTGAACCGTTCGGTACGAAGGCTCTCGGCTTCGAATTTTCGATAACATTTTTTAACCGAATGGTTCGTTCGGTTCATTTTCCCTGCCGACCAACATTTCGTTATTCAAATGTAGGGGCTGTTACTACACAGTCAAATCTAGTCAAGAAAACATTTGAATTCGCCACTGAAGTAATAACATCACTGCGATATCTAGTGAGAAACATTCACATTTCTCAGTTATTAACGGATCAAACAGCGCTGACGTGGAAACCAGGAAGAAACATTGTGCCATGAATGAACTGTCCAGTGTCCACAGATCAGCAACATCACCAAGGATTTACTGTATAACACTACTATCTGTAAGTTTGGTAGGAATAGTAGGCTATAATGCTTTCAAGTAACATCACGTCAGTTGTATTTTGACATTATCAATACAATTGCTGCCCTCAAATGTTAATCTAAAATAAAACCTTTGTTTATAACTACTACATAAAATAAATAAGTACTGGTAATAAGCACATACAATGAAATGTCAGCTGATAACCAATATGGAACTGATATCATTCATCAGTATTTCTGTTTTAATATTTAGTCTAACCACTAAATTGCTGTGCACAAATATATCATGATAGCTGTCATGGCTCTCCCTTCCTCCCTTACTCCCTCTCCTCAACTGATCAATCAGTCTGTCAGTGGATATGATGCATGGCAGGAAATGGAGAGGCTGCGGGAGGGAGCCGGAGCAAGCGGAGTGCCGGGAATCCTGGAGCAAAGGCTGACGGGAAATTTCTGCGCTCCGGGGGCAGCAAGAGCGACTCGCTTCCATAAACAAGGTGCAGGATCGGTCAATAGGTTCCGTCACTCAGCGGGAACAGCGAGTCACCATGGCAGCGCCACAGGGCCTGTTTATAATCAGGCTTCCTGGGACCAAAATATCAGCGCAAGGGAACATTGCACAGCATATAATCCACTAACGAGTCATTGTCCTTCATGATGCTGCTTCGAACACCTGTGCCTGGTTTTTAGAACATTGTTCGATGTCAAACTCACCTGTTTATGTGGTCCTCTCAGGATGTGGGCTCTGGCCCCCTCACACGCCGTCCTCATGGCCTCCAGAGACGGAGTGCCCAGCAGGTCTGTGATCAAGTCCAGCTAGAATTAAACAAGAAAAAGAAGAGTAGATAAGTGTTGTATGCACAATTAATATAGAACAGCATCTGTTAAAGGTACTCTATGGAGTTTTTAGCAGCCTCTAGTGGTGATGTTTCAGAATGCAACAAGAGCGCTCGTGCCGTGTGCATGCTAGATCTCAAGAGCGAGCATTCGCTACCAGCCACACGGAGACTTTCAACGCAACGGCGAACTGATCACGCAACATGCTGGAAACTAATGTAAACTCCCACTGCAGGTACAATAATAGCCTACTTTTATCAGCTTGACGTTGAACTAATGCTCTGTGCTCGTCCATGATAATGTTACAGAAACTGCATTTAGTCTAGCCCGACATATGATGTTATAGCATAAGCCATTTCTCTAACTATTCGTGTATCTTTCACAATCAGCAATGTCAACATAGGTGAATGTAGCCTATAATATGATAACGAAAATGGTTAGTGAACTAAACTGAACAGTTTCAGTGTATCAGTAAGATCGTAGGAAGTGACATTACTAGGGTTGGGTATCGTTTGAATTTGAACGATTCTGATTCCGATTTCGATTCCTTGTTTCGATTCCGGTTCCTAACGATTTTTGATTCCGATTCTTTTAAGAGGCAGGGTAAAAAAAGTTTAGCTAACCTTGCTAACCAACGGTCTTTCTGAAGGAAATACTCCTTCTGTCACAAATACTCCTTTTGTCACAAATTTTGCATTTTGCCAAGATTTCGTTATTTTTAGAAAAGTGAAGCCACACTTTGGACCGCCGACGTAAGCTACTCATGTTCGACTCGACGCGGTTATGCCAACACTTCCGGTAGACACTTCTTCGTTGGTGTTGTTCAGCGGTTTCTTCTTCCGGTCGGCGGACTGTGAATATCGAAAATAGGAATCAAAATATTAACTTTTGAACGATTCCGGGAAAAACTAAAAGTTAGTCCCGGTTCCAATCGATACTCGATTCTCGATACCCAACCCTAGACACTACTGTACTAAACGTGTCTGGAAATGTGTATTATAAACAATAATAGTAGTGGATGAGTGACGTTAGTCAGTAACTAAGATCTAGTAAATAAAATAAGTTACATCCTAAAGCACCGACTTTTTGTTATCCTGGAACATTCTTTTGTATTCATGTCATGTTTCATGTAGTTTACCCTGCTATTTCACTAGAGTTTACTAATATGTCGTAGCCTAATAATATGTTGCCGATGTTGATCCGCGTTTGCGTCCGGAGTCGATCAGATTCACGTTTTTGCCTGACGAGCTTCAGCAGATAAAACTTTTTGTTTATTATATTTTTGTGGAGTTTGTGTTGGAGTTGTGCTGGAGGCAGGACGTTTTAGTGCCGTTGGTCGCATGTTGAAATCAATGGGGTTATTGTGTCCATCTTTTACGGTCTATGGGTCGCATAGACTGTAATAAGGATAGAGAGGCTCGGGAGCACGCATGCACGTCACATATGATGGATTTCGCAGGGAATCCGACCGGGAGACTTCACATATAAATATGAATATTGGCCTTCAGAGGACATAGCAAAACCCGAAAGGTGGATCATTGCAATGTGTGATTACAACTCCTTCAAACACAGGCAATAAAAAAAGGATTCATTTTATAAAAAAAGTTACATATAGAACCTTCAATGTTACAAACAAGCTCTTTGTACGCAAACACACACATGAGATCCAGGAATTCGTTTTTAGCTAGTGTAGTATTTTTGTTATGTTTTAAGTACTAATTTATCTAGATAGAAGTATATGATTTACTAAAGCATTGCAGGAGCTCAAACACTCATTTAGGAAAGACAAAGTTCAAATTTTTAAATAACCAATAAGAAAGTCAGATGCTATGGCATCCACCAATCACATAACATGTTGGGTAAGTGATCATTCATCAGGCCAATGGCCTCTCTATTTGTAAACTTCTAATTAAAATCGTATTTAAAGCAAAATATAAGACATTATTTGAAGAGTTCAGATAGCCTCTAAGTGCCATTTGAAATTTTCTCCTAAAATGATCATTTTTATCAAGCTTGTATATTAAAGTTCAGTAATTTATTTCACTTAAATGGCAATGAAGATTACCTATTAATTGTCATTTAAGTGAAATTACTGAACTTAAATATACAAGCTTGATAAAAATGGTCATTTTAGAAGAAAATTTCAAATGGCATTTAGAGGCTTTTGCATCTGAACTCTTCATTTGTTATTTTGTCTCAGTTTATTACATTTATTATGTCTCAGAAAGGATAAAGCATACACATAATGTAAATAAATACAAAAATAACATAAAGTAAATAAATAAAAAACAGAAAGTCCTGATTTAAAACAGAAATAAGTGAATTTAATAAAAGAGGAGGAGAAGGACAAAGGGTAAAATGTGAGACTAGATCCATGTTCAAGATCTGTACACAAACCAGCTAGAGCAAAACCATGTTCAAGTAAATCAAATTCTTTACTGGAGAGAATTTAATGAGCCTTAAAGGGAATGTCGATGTGCTGTCGGTGCACATTCAGGGCTGTGGGGACGGGAGTTGTGCACACACACACACACACAGCCAGAGGAACAGCCAGTCCCAGAGCCTCTGACACTGCAGGGCAAGTATTATTAGAACACATGGCTTATAATTTTCTGTGTGAAATTTTGTAAACTAAAAAGTGTATCTATAGTCATACTTCTCAAGACATTGTTTCATGTTACTCCATCATATGAGATTCTATACAAAATAGAGGCCTCCGTGTACATGCTAGAGACATGCTGTCTAAGCCGTGATGGTGTTGCTTCTGCCTGCATACAGCCTTCAAGGACAGAGGGCTTCTGGGTCGTGGCCACACTGGGGCTTCAACACAACAGAGCCTTGAGCTGCCTCCACTCTCTCATTAGCATGGCTGAACTACATTTGCCAAAAAAAACCCAAAAAACTTTATGCTAAGGTCACATGCTTAACATCAGTGTCCAGGATTTTTCATTTTCACTAATAATGTCACAAAGCTGGGAATATATTTTCCATGCAAAAACAGCACAGGATATAGCAATGGTTAATGGCAAAACGAATGTAAAGTGAATTGAGAATTAAACATAATACCATATATATTTAATACCATAACACAATTTGATCTCTGATACCAAATTACTTTACTTTTAAAAATTGTAATGTAGACACATGCATTTTCTGTAAAGCTGCTTTAAAAAGATATGTTTTGTGAAAAGCGCTATAAAAATTAAAGAGAATTGAACCGAATTGGATTGAATAAATGTATAGGTGAAAATCTTTATTAAAGGAGTAGTTCACTAAAAAAAAAAAATAAAAAAATAAAAAAACTTTCGCTGATAATTTACTCACCCCCATGTCATCCAAGATGTCCATGTCTTTCTTTCTTCAGTTGAAAAGAAATTAAGGTTTTTGATGAAAACATTGCAGGATTTTTCTCCATATAATGCACTTTACTGGTAACCAAACGGTTCAAGGTCCAAAAGACAGTTTCAGTGCAAACTGTTCAAAGGGTTCAAAACTGTTTAAACGATTTCCAGATGATGAATAAGGGTCTTATCAAGCGAAATGATCGCTCATTTAAAAAAAAAAAAAAGTTTACGTTTTATAAGCTCAAATGGTCGCCTTGCTCTGTGATGCGCGTTCGTGACTCTCCTGTTTGAACTCGTTCATCAAAATGAACAAATCTTTTTCCAAGTCAGTTGGTTAATTTGTTCGTTGAATAAACCAAATGACTCGTTCATTTTGATGAACGAATTCGAACAGGAAAGTCAACAGGAGTTATTAACTGTTTTATTTATTTATTTATTTTTTATTACCGATCATATCACTTGATAAGACCCTCATTCATCGCCAGGAATCGTTTAAAGCCCTTTGAACAGTTTGCACTGAAACTGTCTTTTGGACCTTGAACCGTTTGGTTACCAGTAAAGTGCATTATGGAGAAAAATGCTAGAATGTTTTCATCAAAAACCTTACTTTCTGTTCAACTGAAGAAAGAAAGACATGGATATCTTGGATGGCATGGGTGAGTAAATTATCATTAAAACTGTATTCTGCAGTTTATATAATGTATATTTTAAATAGTAACTTGTCCGTTTAGGTAAAAGCTGTCAGAAGTTAAAAAAAATAAAAAATAAAAAATCACAGATTTCTTAAGCATTTGTATGGAAGGTTCTCACAATTTAATCCATACAATACATTGCGGTTTCATTCCAAACCTGTTGGAAACCTGTTACCCAATGTTTTGTTTACTCGCCATACCCAATTTTTGCAAGTGCAGCTGAACTCATCTGTATTTCACACATCTGAGAGGCCAAACTATCTACAAGCATACTGCAATGAGAGCAGTAAGAAGTTTCCTTTTACAACATATAATACTACAGACTGTGAGTTGAGGAAAAAGTCAAAAGACACAATGTGAGTAGAATATGTTCCTAGATTAACGTGCTTAGCTGTTCTGAAATCAGAGGGCTCTATTTGGCTGATAAGAATGTTGTTCCAAGAACAATAAGTAATGTTGACGGGAACATGTTCTACTTGTATAAATCACATTGAGCTGTGTGAAAGGGCCAGTTCTTGCCTACAGATCGTGTGCTGAGCATGAGCGTAGGTGAATACCTGTTGGATGGGACTCTGGGCCTGGAAGAGGATACGTCGGCCAAGCAGCTCGGCAAAGATGCAGCCCACAGACCAGATGTCGATGGCGTTGGAATAGTGCCTGCTCCCCATCAGGATCTCTGGCGCTCTGTAGTACTGCGTCACCACCTCCTGGGTCATGTGACGCGACTCGTCCAGCTCCTCAACTCTCGCCAGGCCAAAGTCACAAATCTGTGAGCATATTACCATGATTTGCACGCTTATTATGTTGGCGTGGAGTCAGCAGTGTGCATGTATTGACAGGGACGGAGATGCTGAAAATGCTATTTTTTCAAAACCTCTTACTCTAGTATCTCTTCAAGCTAGCCTGTAGTTGTTTTGTTTTTATTCATTGGTTTAGGTGTATTTATAATTCTTTTCAGAACATTGGCTAACTGTGGTTGTTTTTGATTGAGCTTTATAAATAAACTGAGATTGAGAAAATTCGGTGGAGAGGCTCATTCACGTTTTAACCAAAATGATAAACACTAAAAGCACTATAAACACAAGACCCAATTTTCCATCTTGAGCTGCTTGAGTGCTCACGGGGAATAAATAAATGAGAAAAATATCTCTGCCTCGTCTCTCCACCCTCTCTCAGAAAGAAGGCACATAAGAGCCTAACATGCATTACTTAACAATTTACCCAAGCAGCTCCACCCAGTATATCCCAGCGGCCTAATTTCAGGCCTTCCCATAAGACAAATTTAAATGCGGCAAGTAACACTAAAACATGCACTTTATTGAAATGATTTCTTGTTTTTTCTTGTTCCATCGCCAGAATGAGTGACAAGCTATGGCGGTGCTATGTGGTCTCAAAAGAGCCTGTGTTTTCCATTTTTCCATCCACATATTTTGTGAAATCGCATAAAGAATGCTAGATGGAAATGTCAAAAGACATAAATTATGATGGAAACATATCTATAAAATACATTCCTAGAAGTTTTTAAAGAATTTTGAATTACATTTTCAGTTTTCATTTTACTTTAGATAGGTAATTTTTTATGTACTTTTGTGATTTTTAAAATATACATTTAGCTTTAATTTAGATTTATATTAGGGCTGTCAAATGATTAATCATGATTAATCACATCCAAAATAAAAGGGTGCACTGTGTATAATTATTTTGTATATATATATATATATATATATATATATATATATGTATATATATATATATGTATATATATATATATATATATATATATATATATATATATATATGTATATATATATATATATATATATATATGTATATATGTATATATGTATATATGTATATATATATATATATATGTATATATATATATATATATATGTATATAAATATATATATATATATATATATATATATATATATATATATATATATATATGTATATATATATATATATATATATATATATATATGTATGTATGTATATATATATATATATATATATATATATATGTATATATATATATATATATATATATATATATATATATATCAGGCTGTGCAAAAATTTATTGCATCCAAAATAAAAGTCTGTGTTTACATAATATATTTGTGTGTACTGTTTATAATTATGTTGTATATATAAATACACAGACATGCATGTATATATTTAAGAAAATGTGTTATTCATATATAAAATATTTCTATTTATATAATATAGATTATGTATTTATATATATATATATATATATATATATATATATATATATATATATATATATATACAGAATTTAAGCGCAAATAATTCTTAAATATATACATGCATGCATAGGTATTTATACAGTATATACAAAATAATTATATACAGCACACACAAATATATTATGTAAGCACAGACTTTTATTTTTTATATATATATATATATATATATATATATATATATATATATATATATATATATATATATAAACATTCATGTATATTTAAGAAACAAAATTATATATATATATATATATATATATATATATATATATATAATATGTAGATTTATATAAAATATAAATTATATATAAATCTATATACAGTATATACATGAATATATTTCATTCATTTATACAAGCATGTGTGTGTATTTATATTTATAAAATAATTATACAAAGTGCACCCACATATTATGTAAACAAAAACTTTCATTTTGGATGCGATCATTTGACAGCCCTAATTTATATTGGTTTTAGCTTTAGTAATTTTGGTACCAAAATTGTTTTTTCATCCAATATTTATACTGTATGTATTATTTTCAGCTTTGATTTTCCAAAAGAAAAGGCTTGGCATATCAGAGCTAAATAAGATAAACATTATTTCTTTTCGGAAATGGGGATTAAGGACTAAATGAAGCAGCGCATGCTAAATGATTCCCTTTCTGTGGTCCAATAGCATAATCTATTCCCCACTCTCCCCTCAAGCGCACTTCTCATGCTGTTGGCTGAAGTCAACACGCACATACATTGAGATTTTATCTCTTTCTTTATCTCTCTCTCTCTTCCTATATCTCCCATATCACCCTTGCTTTCTCTTTTGCAGCTGAGCTCTTGCTATGGGATCCAAAATGAAGATTTATCTCAGGAACTGAGCAGATGAATCAATCCCAAGGGACCCTGACCCCCTGAAGCCAGAGATAGTGTGCTAGTGTGTGTGTATGCTGTAGACCTGGCCTGGCCTGGATAGATATGAAGCGTCCTCGGAAGAAAGAAATTATAAAGACAGAATTCAAGGCCCATAGGCTAGAGTGTATAAAGCTAAAATAGCAGGAGAGCACAGAGACAAAAGAAGCCAGTGCAATAGAGCTTAAACAGTCAAAATCTCATATTTACCCAACAAAAATTATATTAAAAGCACAGCTAAATGTGACGTTTATTATAGTGCTTTATGTAAAGATTGTTTATGATGTTTTTTTTTATGTTGAATAGCTACATTTACTCATTTCATCCTCAGAAATGAAGAAAATAATCCATTTAATAGAGACATTAAGTTGCAGAATTGGTAGATTCTGGTTTTCATTTATAATACCTTTATGTTGTTTCTAAATTAATTTGGAGATTCAGTGTGGAAATAATTAATATTAGGTGTGATAATTGTGACAATTAATCACTTCATTTTTTTAATCAAATAACATCACTAATATGAACAATTATCTTAAAGGCCCGTACACACCGGGACGAATATCAGCGTGCGTTATTCGTCAGCGTTTTTCAACGCATTTTTTTGTGTTCACACCAAACGATTTTCGCTGACGATGAGCCGAGTGAACATGCAAATTGATTCCCTGACATTAGATGGTGGCAATTTGCTCTACAATACCACTCCATATCAGTTTTCTTTTATTAAGATGTTTGTAGTCCCCGTCGCGTTTGTCATAGTTCGTTATGTTCTAGCACCAACGAGAACAGCAGCTCTACAATCATCTTGCCTTGCATCTTCCTCGTCTTATTTCTTCCTGGCTGTGTAGACGGCGACGCTACTTGGCGTATATCTTCATCGCCGTTGCATATGTGTGCTCGGCAAGACCGCTTTGTGTTTCAGCGCCCCCAAGTTGTGTTTTACTGTAACTTCAGAAGCTCCAAACACGTGAGCAAAAACGCCAATCTCATTGGTCGGATAGTTTTTGACGCAGCGCGTCAAACCAAAAAAAACTAACCAGAAGCGTTTTTATTTTTTTTATTTACACTTTTACGCGTGGCGTTTTTACACATCGGTGTGCACACTCACATTGGTGCCATTGTTTAGACACGAGGCAAAATTTGTCCCAGTGTGAACAGGCTTTAAGAGTCCAACTACTTTTAAGGGTCAATGGGTCTCATTCATGAAACACGAGCAGAACGAATTTTTGTGTAAATCGGATGGAAATTTTCGGATTCATTAAAATGTTTGTATTTTCCAAATGTTAGTTGGTACGCAAGAAATCTACACCTGCTCCCAGCCACGCGTAAATGGTGCGCTTAACATCCGAACGTTTTACTCATTAATAAGGCTGCATTTTAATTCACCTTAATCGGGTAGGCTACATATTTTGAAAAAAATATTTTATATAGTAACCTATATTATATAGTATAGTATTTATATATTTTATATATAAAAAACTTTTTCCTTTTTTTTTACTTCTGTTATGAGAGCCAGTAATTTTTGGAAGCTTGTTTCCGCCACTGAAAAAAAAAGAATAATTGCGACTTTTTATCACACAATTGCGTGTTATAATTGCGAGATATAAAGTCAGAATTGCGAGTTATCAGGCTAATTCTAAGGGGGTAAACAATCCTAACTTTCCCCTAACCCATCAGAATAGTTTAAATCTCACAATTCTTACTTTATATCATGCATTTCTGACTTTATATCTCACAATTGTGACTTTGTCACGCAATTCTGAATTTATATCTCGCAATTCTGACTTTACATCTCGCAATTCTGACAAATAAAGTCAGAATTGCGAGATGTAAACTCGCAATTGTGAGAAAAAAGTCAGAATTGTGAGATAAAAAGTCGCAATTACCTTTTTTATTTTTCATTCTATGGCGGAAACAAGCTTCCATAAGTAGGCTAATAGCAGATCTGGTGATCGATGGTGGTCCTTCTCCAGTTTGAATACGATTTTTTAACTCATTTGTTTTTTTGCTGTCAAGCTTAATGTTGAACCATTTTCTTCTCACTTCTGGGACTGTTCGATTAACAGATGAAACTCCATCAACTGCATCTGTAATATGCTGCCAAGCTTCCTTTTTTTAGGACCTGATAGGCCTATAGGCCACTATGTACGCTTGAAAATAAAAGTGGCGTTTTGAATGAACTTCTGATAATAAAACTTCAATTTCTGCATCCGAGAAATCTTTCTTTTTCATTCGCATTCATGTTATTATATGCCTATATATAGTTGTCAGTCGAATATAATGGGCGGGATTTATGGTAATTGAGAATGAACGTGCACGCGCATCCCATTTACGACTGGTTGGAATTCACTAACACACACACACATTTCACTATCACATCTGACGTTTACGAAGTATTTGTGAATCAGGAGAAGAGTTTTCGGGAAGATCTCTTTATGCGCAAATCACTCTCATATTTACTCGTATATTTACGAATTTTTCATGAATGAGACCCAATGTGCGTAAAATTTCAAAAAATATTAAATTAATTTGAACAACCAAGCTGAACTGTCAGAAAAGACAACATTTACATTTTGACTAGTATTTTACTAACCTTAAGCACACAATTGCTGTTGACCAGTAGGTTACCAGGTTTAATGTCTCTATGCAAAATGCCAGCAGAGTGTAGATACTTCAATCCTGTGGACACAACATATACATCAGTCAAAGACATTTTGTGGACACAAACTGTTTTGATATGAAGCATATGGTGTGCAGGTTTCTTGTTTGGTTTGAAATCTAATCCAGTTTACATATAAACAGACTTGTGCCCTATGGTGGTATCATCACTCTAGTGTGCAATAGAGCTTTGTGTCACTTCAAAACACTGTTATACACGTTTCATGTGATTCATTAGGAATAAGGTGAACTGGTTTCTTTAAAACCTGTCAGTTGTCTGAGAGTAAACAAAATACCAGAAAGGAGATTGATTGTTTCTCCAATTACAATTCGTACACTCTTCCTCCACACTTGTGAGAATAATAGTAAGGAACATGAAGTAGAGAAATGTGTGTAATTGTCTGCACGTTCCTCTACCCATGAGATCTTGGTGAAAAAAACTTGTGGAGAATGTGCGTGTCTGACATCTGAAGGTGAAGTTTGAAGATTTGAAATTAAGGGCATAGTGTGGTGTGTGTGTGTGTGTCTCACCTCTGAGGATCTGATAGAGAAAGACTTTGACGTGGTCAGAGCTCAGGGGCTGTGGAGACACGATGATCTTATGGAGGTCACTCTGCATCAATTCCGTCACCACATAACTGTGGTTATGTCAAGGGAAACAACCATGCCAAAAATAACAGCAGGAAGTTCACACATACAGTACAGCAGCGCTTCGAATGATAGGCAGTTTTAGCACTCTTATAAAAACAGAGCCAATGGATAGGGAGTTCATGGGGAAGTGGAGAGGGTGAATGTGAAGAGGACTAGCATTTGTCTACAGCGCCTCTTCTAAACTGGAGCACAAAGTCAAGAGTATTAGTCACACATTGCTACTTTTTTTTAATCACAGGTTTTACACATGCAAAATATGATGATGAGGCATCCATTATATTCCAATGCCATTTTTTAGAGCTGTTTAGTAGACTTTAGTTATAGCTTTGTGGAGTAACCAGCAATACAAAAATAGCTGTTTTCAAAAGAGTAACATGCTACTGTATGGCAAAATGCCAGATCCTTGTTCTAGAAAGATCTTTTCTGTCATTAATTTCATTGTCTTCATTTTAGTGAATATTTTTTGGATGGTTTGTGAGCCATCTACGGAAGCCCTGAACTCGCAACATAAAAAAAATCTACCATTTCAAGATTAAATTGTGAGACAATGGCAAGCACACACACACAGCTTCTACGGAAGACTGTATTCTCGTACTCTCGTCTCTCTAAATATTTCGACTTTAATCTCAAAATGTTACGACTTTAATCTCTGATTTTTTTTACTTTAATATCGAAATATTTTGACTTTAATCTCAAAATGTTTTGACGAAAGCTATTATTCTCGAAAAGCTAGATTTTTTATTTATTTTTATTTTTTTACACATTTTGTTTTTTTTAGGTTGCGGTTCAGGGCTTCCGTAGCCATCAGTCAGTTTTATGCAAAGTAATCATTACATAAAACTGTAATATATATATGAGTCAATATATATGAAAAATACTTTTAATATTTAGAAAACTTTTCAGCAAAGTTTTTAATACAAAAGAGACAAGGGGAGTAAGTCGGTACATGGCAGGTACGGACGTCACGGTTCGCCGCATACAGTCAGAAGACAAATACAGTCACAGGCGATTCACATTCCAATCCAGAAGGGACAAGCATGATAATGCAAAGCTCTTTGCTAACCACCGCAACAGGAAAAAAAAGCAGAAAAAGAGACAATCTATACACCAACCCAAAACAAGAGTTCAGATGTTAGAGCTTGCTAGTAGTCTATACGCCCCCCAAAACTTCACGGAAAGGAAACTGGGACGGCAGAAAGCTGCATCCTGTTTTTTTTTTTTCTTTTACAAATGCACAATGTTTTGTTTTTATTTGCAACTCAAATTAAAATAGAGCCTTTACAGTCTATAATTACGTCTTAACTGTATGACTATAAATTGTGGAGTGTTTAAAACTGTTAAAACCGCAGGTATAATCAGAAAAAATCACTTGGCATTGTGCCGATTTGTGTGGTGGAAAGGTAAAGTAGGCTCAGATGGCACTTTCTCTAGCTCATCTTTCTGTAATTTCTTGAATAAGTGTAATATTGAACTTTGTGCATTCGCCATTGTCATGTTACTAATCTAGTAAAAATAAGTTTTATTTTTCATTATTCTATTTATTTTGTACTTTTATAACACATGGAATGCTTTTCAGTGTTGGAACTGATTGTGACCAAATACATTTTCTTAAAAAAAATAAATAAAATAATAAAAATAAAAAAAATAATATATATATATATATATATATATATATATATATATGAAAAGTTCAGATGCAAAAGCCTCTAAGTGGCAATTTTCTTCTAGAATGATCATTCTTATCAAGCTTGTATATTTAAGTTAAGTAATTCCACTTAAATGACAATTAATAGGTAATCTTCATTGCCATTTAAGTGAAATTACTGAACTTAAATATAAAAGCCTGATAAAAATTATCATTCTAGAAAAAAAAAAAAATATATATATATATATATATATATATATATATAATTTATTTATTTACTTATTTTAAAAATTAAAAGTTAAATTATAATTATATTTTAAGTTTTTAACTTATTTAATTTACATTTTTGAATTATTTTTAGAATCATCGTATAATAATAGAAGTGAAAATGAAATAAAAAGTTATTCTTGAGAACAAAATCTCCAACAAAGTTTAATTACTTTGAATTTACAACAAGCAATGCAAGTGTCATTTTTGCTATTGTACACCTGCAGAAAAAAGAAAGTGGCATTACATTCTTCTTAAGTTGGACAGCATGTCCTAACACCTGTTCTGCCAAACACATGGCACTGGGAGGTTTCGCAGAAACATCAGGGTGTGATGATGTGGCAATTACACAGCGATGAATGTAGATGTTGAAAACACACATGGAAAGTGTTACAACAGTCAATGAGTGAGCTGAATCCAAGAGGCAACGTAATCCAATCAACACAACTGCTATTTATAATTCACTTCATTACATTGTGACCATCAAAAGCTAAAAAAACTTTGGCATTTCCACATCTAAGGGCAAAAGAACACATTATGCCTCTATTACAATTCCCAGAATATAAGGCACACAAAGATGAGCTGCTCTTTGACACATGGTCCAGCTGATAAACACAAACTGGAGACCTGACACTTGCGAGTATCTAGGTCTGACCTTTATGAGGAGAAGAATATTATGTTGAATAATCTTCACCTAGAGACACACATTATGACTCATTCATGTGCTAAAGAAAGAACAAGGCGCAAAGATTTGCTTCCGCGCTACAAGTCTCTCAAAACAAACACCAACTTCGGCAATCAACACATATTAGCGCAGACTGCACACGTCTGCTGTCAGTAAATACGAGTGATGGAGAAAGCGTAGGAGGACTTCCAGCAAAGACAAACCGCCTGTGATCTTCCTTTTATAAACACATAAAGATGAGCCGCTCTCTGCCACTATCCAGTCAAGCGGGAGTCATGCACACGAAGGTGCACAAGGTTTGACAGATGCAGATCGTGGTTAAAAAAAAATCCATCCAGTCATCTACACTGTGGCCAAGTCAGCAGAGGCAACCCTCCTGTGTGTGTGTGTGTGTGTGTGTGTGATAACTACAGCTGAGCATGCAGGACTGCTTGATTGACTGTCTGCTGGGACAAGCTCATCTTCTACTCACCCCTCGGTTTTCCCTTAAGTTTCTCAGCTACAAGAGTGTCACAAGTATTTTCATGCCATCTTTCACAGTGTCACTGCAAATTGACACGGCTTCTTTTCTCAGCCTTGGATGCATCTCTCTTCCTCTTTTTGTGTCTATTATGCAGTTTTTTTTAAAGTGCTCTCTATATATTTATGCCCGGTTTCACAGACAAGGCTTACGGTCCCAAACTAAAATGCATATTTGAGCTTTACTGAACTGAGAGCAATTTGCACTAATATTCCTTAAAATACTTCAGTGTCATTGATGTGTCTCAAAATTAGGGTTGGGTATCGAGAATCGAGTATTCATTGAAACCGGACTAACTTTCGCTTTTCCCAGAATCGTTCAAAAGTTAAAATTTCGATTCCTGAGTTTCGATATTCACAGTCCGCCGACCGAAAGAAGTAACCGCTGAACAACACCAACGAAGAAGCGTCTACGGAAGTGTTGGCATAACCGCGCGAGTCGAACATGAGTAGCTTACGTCGGCGGTCCAAAGTGTGGCTTCACTTTTCTAAAAATAACGAAATCTCTGCAAAATGCAAAGTTTGTGACAAAAGGAGTATTTGTGACAGAAGGAGCATTTCCTTCAGAAAGACCGTTGGTTGGGCAAGGTTAGCTAAACTTTTTTGACCCTGCCTCTTAAAAGAATCGGAATTGAGAATCGTTAGGAACCGGAATCGAAATCAAAATCGTTCAAATTCAAACGATACCCAACCATACTCAAAATGCACACCAGTATGTTTTTTTGTTTGCTTGATTAAAAAAAACAATGATTTTAACTAAAGCCAAGGCCCTGTCTGTGAAACCAGGCCTTAGTGTTTTAAAATAATAAACTTGCAAGTACTGTAACTAATCTTGTAATTATTTTTTAACAAAACTAAAAAAAAAAAATACTAAAACTAAAAACCATTTTCATAACTCCCAAATTGACAAAAATAAATTGAAAATGGCCACAAATTTTAAATTTAACAAAATGATTTTTTATACCAGATAGCACATAACTAATCCAAACTAACAATTTAATTGTTAAAACTAACAAACTCTAAAATAAATTGAAAATATTAAATATACTTTAATAAAGGTGTGGTCACACTGCAGCTGAAATCTAGTCATTTCAAAAGGAACCGCAATCAGGAATTCAGCTCGGGGCAAAATATTGCTCACAGGTTCAAGTTGGTCACACAAATTTGGTCACATTGACCAATAGGAAGTTGCTTGATTTGAAAGAGAATTCTCTATCGAGCTGTGCCTCATACATCACAACACTTTTAACAATAGACAATCACTTTTTTGATCTAAGCAAATTTTGCCAACATTTCACTAATGGGATCACACTGAACAATTTAGACTCCACAGAATACTTAAGACTACACATGACAGTTTATGGACTATAAACGGCCAATTCTCTCCCCTTTTCCTGTCTGAGATTTTCACATCCACTATGAAACAAAAGCAGTATTTGTTTCACAGCTCTTTATGTGGAAACAAAACTTTACTATACTGCAAAAGGGCAATAGAGCTTTGCTGTCAGTGTTACACAAAATTGATTTGTGAAGTATTAAGTAAATTATTTTCATTTAATTTTTCATTTATTTAATTTATAAAGCACAATTAAAACAATGTAATGTTGACCAATACAATTACAATAATATAATGTACTTTCAGACAAAACAAGGACTAACCAACATCTGTTAAGAGCCTCTTGCCAATTAACCTGAACGGTTTCAGTTTCAGTTTCATTAAAAATAACCTAAAGACGGAGCCAATCAGGAAGATATTCCAGCGTCTTGGAGCGGCTACAGAAAATGCCTAAAATGCCAGAAAATACCACTCGATTTCGATCTAGTTCTTGGAATGTCTAGGCTCATCTGATTTGCTGATCTGAGAGACCTAGAAGGTTTATGTATATGAAGGAGATGCACTAAGTATGGTGGGGCCAAATTATGCAATGCTTTATATAACAATCAATGATTTAAAATCAATTCTGAACTGCACAGGAAACCAATGAACAAGGAGGCTAAAATACATGCTGCTTTTTACAAGTCCCTGTTAAAAGTCTAACAGGAGAATTTGGAACCAATTGAAGACGATTTAACCCTCTGGGGTCTTAAGTGTTTTTGGGGTCCTTGAGACGTTTTGACATGCCCTGACATTTTTGCTTTTTCAGTTGCTTATAAACATAATGGCACAGGAGAAATTACACAATATCTAGCACAAACAGGGCTACCATAATATGGGAACAACATGTACATGTTTGTATTTTTGAGAGAATATTGTTAATGCATGATTATAAAAAAATATAAAAAAAAATATCTGAAATAATGCCACAAATTACATACTAAATATGTTTTCACAAGACTTTCGACTAATGGATGTTGTCGCCTAATGATCGGAAAATCATCCTGCCTAATCATTCACATAAAACAATAGATTGTTTTTAATTGTGAAAAAAAAATTGTTTGGAAAGGCAATATGCGTGGAGGCGTGAACGGCACAACCCCTCGTGAATAATTAGGTGGTTCACATCTGAGAAAACATATATATATATATATATATATATATATATATTAGAGCTGTCAGTTAAACGCGTTATTAACGGCGTTAACGCAAACCCATTTTAACTGCGTTAATTTTTTTATCGCGCGATTAACGATCTTTTTGTCCTAGCAAACTTTGTAGTTGTTTCACATACTTTTGCAACAGGACGCGGCATGCGTTCCTGATACATTTCAGCGCTCGCGCTCGTCATCCACTCAAAGCCGGCTCGCAAGCCCGAACGAGTGTGTGCGGCGTGCCTGTTGTTTTGTTTCCGGTCTCAGCTAGATCGCTTGCGCTTTGGTCGAAGAAGCAACGAAACGTCCTCGCGCGGGGCAAGCAATTGCAATGAATGGGTTTCAGAGCGCAGCGCGAGGACGTTTTGTGCTGCACACACTCGTTTCAGCTTGCGAGCCGGCCAAATAGTAACGTTATGTTTTGAGTGGATGACAAGCTCTGAGACGCCGAAATGGATGCCAATGAGATTCTGAATGTAAAGTTTACTTTTAAAAAGTTGCCAAATTGTCCCATTGACAAGACCAAAGCGATTTGTATGTTTGTCATTATGAACTGAGCTATCATCATCACAGCACGTCCAGCCTGAAACACCACTTGATGATGGCCAAGCAAACACACACACACACAAACACAGATGATGCAAATTCTCCGCCCCCTCGCCAATATCAGCACCTCGTCAGTATTTCTTTCACCCTTTTATTGATGGACAGTGTTGCATTGTGTGAGAGATTATTAGGCTATATATGTTAGAGTGAAATTGAACACTATTCCAATGTTATTTTCAATAATAATAATAAAAAAAAACATTTGCACTAAACAAGCCAATCCACTTTTCCATGTTGATAAGAGCATTAAAATGAGAAAAAATATTAACAAAAAGAAATAAAAGACATTAAGAATAGATAAAAATGTGCAATTAATCGCGAGTTAACTATGACATTAATGCGATTAATCGATTAAATATTTTAAATCGTTTGACAGCACTAATATATATATATATATATATTTATATATATATATATATTTCACTAAACATTATTGAAATCATCTTCCATTGGAATTTCCTGTATATCTAAATATGTTTTGATCTTCACAGTGAAAGGTAAAACTTCCGAAATCTCTGTGTAAACAATGAGTGACGTACACGCGCAAGCGATCACTTCGGGCGAGAACGTTGGAACATGGTTCAGTTGGACATTGGACCACTGGTAGATGGTGGACATGGCTGTGGTTACACGAGGTAAAAGCGATATAAACGATAGAACTGCTCGGTTGATGTCTTAGGCCATCAATGTGTACTTACATTTACGAGTCATTAAATCATGTTTAATTTTGACTTTTCTGTGCATGCTCTTTGGACGTGGACCCCCTATACCTGCATTATATGACTGATAGACAACAACCGATTTTTTAGACTGGAAAATGTCAAAATATATTGTGTAAACAAAGACACCTACATCTTGGATGCCCTGGTAAGCTGGAACATATAAAAAATTATTCAAAGTGAACTATCCCTTTAAACTGGATGTGTTATCCAGCTGATGTGTGCATTGGCATGGCTTGCCTCAACATTTGCACTTGAATAGGGTGTGTTCTCTAAGGGAATGGTCAGATTAACACGTAATAAACTATAATGAGCTGAAAGGAAAAGTAATCGAAAAACAACAAACAATCCTTTGTGCCTGTTTGACAATTATTTATTTTAGTTTTTCGGATGCGTTTCAGAATGAACTTCACTGACAGAGAGAAGGCAACATTTGCATCAAGTTTATTTTGACAAAAAGCAGAACACTTTTATTACGAGTATCCACAAAAACAGACACTTAACAGGATCTACTGATATACAACCCATATGTAAGATCAAAATCAACAGAGTAATTTGAGTCTCTTTTGCACTGATAAGGAAAAAAGTGAGCTTGTTGCGCCGGCATGATAGGCAACCCCAGAGGGTTAACAGTACTTGGCTTACACCCACATAGAGTTAAAATAATCTAGCCAGACAAGAAAGTTTTTTTCTATTGATCTTAAATGGAAGACACAATATTTTACCACTGAATTGATCTGTTTGTCAAATTTCAAAGAACTATCAAATTGGACACCAAGGTTCCTCACTACAGATTTACAGAAACTCACCCAAGTCAAAAAAGCAGATAACTTATTCAGTAATTTGCGAGACCTGGTGTAACTTATACAACCACACCATTTACAAATTAACAAGTAAGTAATAGCATTCTAGAAATAAGTTACTTTTTTACTGCAGGACAGCAGGGTAAAATAATATTCAACGTTGAAGGGGCAGTTCACCTGAAAATGAAATCTCTGACATTTACTCAACCCTAATGTTGTTTCAAAGCTATATGACTGACTTTCTTTTGTAGTGGTTTCACAAAAGGCATTTTGTTTAAAAGAATATCCTTGCAGCTCTTATCAATATTATGACAATAGTGAATGAGAATTAGGGCTTTTAAGCTTAAAAAGGACAAAAAAATGCCATAAAAGTATTCAAAAGTGGTAAACGCAAACCCTTCTAGTTTAACATGAGGAACACACACAAAACTGTTCAGACTACACAATATTTTTTTTCTGTTACGATAGACACAGAGTCAGATTATGCAATTTTGGCTCCTAAATTATTGGCATGTCATGGACATGAAACATGTCAAACTATACGTAACTTGTTACCCGACTAATCATCGCCAGCCATTCTTGTGTTGCTCAATACAACAAATGTTTCAAGTGGTTTTGCCTAATTAAAAAAAAAATAGGCTCATCCCAAAATCAGGCTCATGTCATGTAGTCATGCAGGTTTAGAATGACATAAGTATGAGTAAATGAATGCTCAAATTTTCATGCTTGAGTGAACAATACCTTTAACAATCACGCCCTTGAGACTTTTTAACTGGATAGAGTTTTCCAAAAGCAGATCTGTGGAGAGCTCCAGGCAGACCTCCACAGAATATTTCGATAATCGGCTGAGAACAGAGGGCTTTTGTCACGTGCCTAATTAGCCTCATGCAAATGATGGCTATGCTTGACTGCTTCACTGAAATGCAAATTACACATCCTCCAGAGCTTGGTTCTCCGCAGACCCACACATACACACACAAACTGAAGAGCTGAATGGGGACTACAGAAGTGAAGTTTGTGGCACTAAGCCGGGTCTCTGTGGCCCGTGACTTTTCTTTCTCTCCCGTGACTCTCTCTTTCTCCCCCCACTAAATTAGCATTTAACCAGTATTGCTGGATAACTTAGCCAGCTAGCACAGCTTGACTGTGGGTAGAGGTGGAGACTGGCACCTGTGGACTGGAGCTCCCCTCCAGAATGACTAACTGACAGTTGAGGGTTACAGAAAGAAGTGGAGTGATTCTACTAAGCACAAATCTTTTACACTAAGATGTCTTATAGGCACAGTAAGACAAACAGCCAGTTCTTCAGATCAGTGAACTTCAAGGAAAATATAAAAGTGTACGATATGTCTCTTTAATGAACAATTCATAGCGATTCAAATGTCTCTCTAATTTCACAGTCCACAGAAACAACAATCCTGTCATTATTAAAGAGCCCCTGCCATAGCATTTGAAATGTTCCTATTTTTATTTTGGGAGTTCCCAAAAACAGTTTAACGTGCATGCAAGGATAAAAAACACTTTATTTGTCTTATAATATGCATTTATTTTTAACTGATTTGCTCAACGACTCCCAAATGATTAGTTTGACGATTCACTTTCCCAAACACCTCCTTTGAGTGACGCGAATCTGCGGCGATTGGTGCAATGACCCAGTCAGTTGTTATTGGTAAACCGTAGGCAGAGATTGTCGGCAACGGAACGCCCATAACCAGGATTATAGCTTGTCAAGTGTTGAAAATTGTATACAGTGTATGAACAAACGTGTCAGATAAAGTGCACTTTCCACACGGTCCCTTACTCGCGTCTCCGTCAAGAGCAAGCTTTCCCGGCGAAACTCATATTGCAGCGGCTTTTGAGGGGCAGTGCTTATTATATAGAGCGAAGTCATATTTGGCTAAGTCGTTTAGGAGGTTATTGCCATTTTTCAATGAATGTCTGGTAACAAAACTAACTTCACCCCGTTTAGAAGCTGCGCGGAGTGTACACAACACACACAACACAATATAACTATATTGTGCATGCTACAGAAAACATAACAGCAAACATTATTAAAAATACTTACAGATTGTGATTCGGAGGAGATTGTGATTGGATACTGAGCCCTCCTTCGGAACAACTGGCTTGCGAATGATTCGTCATTAAAAATAGTAAAAATAGCACACGCACACTCAAAAAAACTGTGCAACATCAATTTAATCTGCAAGCTTTCGGTCTTGCGACCTTCTTCAGGCATACATGCTATTTTTACTATTTTTCACGATCATTTCATGCAGCAGCACCTCTGTATAAGACTTTTTTACGGATGAGCGGTGGTTCTTCTCAATTCTTGAATGATTCGTCATTAAAATGATGAGAACACAAGGTTCGGGCTATACTGTTGTGGTATCGTTGCAAATATGAACTCTAACCACTGATTCTTCACATGCTCGTCCCTGGACAATGAAAACAAGTGGCTGAACTGTCTTTGCAATGTAGAACACAGCGTCTTCTCGACATGATGCTATCTGCTGAAGTATTTGAATGTGTTCTAGACTTCAAGTTTACACTTCCGTCTGCGCGCGCAGTTGTTGGGAGCGGCCAATGAGCTAATGTTTTGTATCTACGTCACGACGAAACAGCTAATGACTCGTTTCAAAAACAATTAATTTCATAGACTCAGAGTCGACTCTCACTTTTGAAAGACAGTAACTTTATATACGGTGCACTTTCAGATATAAATCTTTGCAGGATGTTTTCATTCCCTTAGATTAGACTATATTCCACACCAAATGAACAGTCATTTTCAAAAATCCATGATAGTTGCTCTTTAATGCTTTAAGATATGGTATATGACTATTCTCTCTCTGCCACACACACACACAAGCCCACCCACAAACATGCTGCACATGCACACACACAAATGCAGCTCACACTTAGCCTACACACACATAGCTTTGTGAATTCTTATAAACACGCACCAAAAACACACAGAAAGGGGGGCTTAGCCATGTGTGAGACTGAACACGGCTTTCACAAAGTACCCTCACATAATAACAAGGTGTAATCGTTGCCAGATGCAGATGGAGGGAGGCGTATTTCACAGCTTTGCTGGGTGTTAATTGACCTGCTCGGAGACCTGGAGAGGGGGGGAATCTGCTAATTCTGCTGCTACAGTCTTTTCGGTAATTAAACCCAGCGCACCATGCTTCTGTCAGCCCATTGGCCATTGTAGCCTTTATCTTCCACATACTGAACTTCCTGCCTCAGCAACAGCCACAGACAAATGGGACTGGTTCTGCAGGTGAAGTCACATTTTAAGCTTCTAAGGAGGCATTGCAGAACAGCATAACAAAACACAGATGTCAAAAGTGATGAGGAATACCTGAATGGTAGGCAACAAAGCAGACACATGCAAAATGCACTTTAAAAGGCGTATCACAAGCAGTCATGCGAGTTCAGTCACTGGCAATAAAAATAAATCATCAATTGTCCTTAAAGCACACATGACTCATTCTGTAATGATGAAAGCAATCTGTATTTTTAGAGACTTTACACACCTTCCCAGAACACCCGCCGCATGTTCCCAGCCAAAACATTTCAGATCATACCACACAAATGTTCACTGGCTTATCTTAATATGCTTCAGATGCAAAATAAAATAATGCAATTAGGAATGCACCGATATGAACATTTTGGCCGATACTGATAACCGATAATTCTTTATACTTGAAAAACGATTAACGATATATTGGCCGATAAATCTAAATCCATATTTTTATTTCATTTTTGAGAGTCTGATTATAAAAACAAAAGTCTCACCTTTAAAATCCACATCCCAATCACATCATATAGTTTACATTGACTATAATGACAGACTTGTGCCGCACTAAACTGTTTTTTCATTTCTTGTCCAATCATATTTCAAGCAATTCCAAACCATGTTGAACAGTGCATCTGAAGCATCTCAGCTGAAGGAAATAATGCATTAATTATCAGCTTTAATATATCGGCCTAATTTTCTTATCAGGCCGATAGCGATAACACTAAAATTAAAGGGTTAGTTCACCCAAAAATGAAAATTAAGTCATTAATTACTCACCCCTATGCTGTACCAACCCCGTAAGACCTTCGTTCATCTTCGGAACACAAATGAAGATATTTTTGATTTAATATAAGAGGTGGATCACTCCTCCAAAGACTGCCTAAGGGACTGGCACTTGACGGCCCACAAAGTCATTAAAGAAAAAGTTTAAATATTCCATGTGCCTACAGTGGCTCAATTATAAGTTTATCAAGCGACGAGACTACTTTTTGTGCGAAAAAAAAAACATAAATAACGACTTTATTCGACTATTCCATTACTTCCTTATGGGCGCATGCGCGAGAACTGAGACGAGGACATTCTTCTTCGACTACTTCTTGTTAAAGGCTGCTCACCGCTTCAGGAGTATTACCGCCACCTACCGTATAAGATGACGTGCTGATATAGCTGGAAGCGCAAAACTTTCTGTTTACAAGCAGATGAAGATTTGCGCCGTACATACGCTTTTCAATTAGCATATTTTCCGCACTATAAGGTGCACTTAATAGCCTTTAATCTTCTCAAAAAACGACAGTGTGCCTTATAATCTGGAGCACTTATATATATGGATCATCCTCTTATACGGTAGGGGCGGTAATACTCCTAAGCAGTGAGCAGCCGGTAACAAGAAGCAGTCGAATGAGAACGTCCTTATCTCAGTTCTCGCGCATGCGCCCATAAGGAAGTAATGGAATAGTCGAATAAAGTCGTTATTTATGTTTTTTTCACACAAAAGTAGTCTCCTCGCTTATAATTAAAAAACTTATAATTGAGCCACTGTAGGCACATGGAATATTTAAACCTTTTCTTTAATGACTTTATGGGCCGTCAAGTGCCAGTCCCTTAGGCAGTCTATGAAGGAGTGATCCAGCTCTCAGATTAAATAAAAAATACCTTTATTTGTGTTCCGAAGATGAACGAAGGTCTAACAGGGTTGGAACAGCATGAGGGTGAGTAATTAATGACTTAATTTTCATTTTTGGGCGAACTAACCCTTTTACATATATCGGCTGATACCGATATGGCGGCCGATATATTGTGTATCACTAAATGCAATGAAATAAAATACTCCTTTTAAAAACATACCTGTCTCACCTGTACCAAAACTACCAAACTCAGAATCACCTCATCTAACTGCTGTTACAAAAACAGCCTTGTGTGGCATTAGCACTGGTTAAAAGCACTCTTTTAGACATACCACAGAAAAATCCACATCCTCCTAAACTAGCAACCTCGTGACAACTGCATCAAAGATGTGGAAGATGAAACAAGAAAGTTGCAGATGCATTAAAAACAAGCTTGACTTGTGTTCAGCAGACAACTCGAAAGGTTGCTTCTCTTGACATTCAAGTTTATTCAATAATAGATGCATGATCAGGGCAGCAAGTAGCTTGGCAGGTACTGACAGAACTGTTCTTGCTATAAATAGCCTGCTAAGACAGCAGCGGGTCTACTCGCCAGCATTCACAAAGAGGTTAACACTGCTTTAAGTATGGATATTTTACTGATCATAGCATCAAAACTGATAAAACTCCCTGCCCAGCCAACACTACCACTGGCTCCACCACAAAATTTGACACATTTTAGGTTTAGCAACACATTTTATGAATTTAAATGTTCAGCTTTCTTTCAAAACAATCAATTGAATACAAACAATTTATTAGGTTTTAAAAATTACACACCTATATTATTAATTAATTGTTATTTTATTCTAAAAGGAAACAATCATTAAAAGTAATAAAGTCAATATATTTTCAGACACATTTTAAAAATATCTGTAACACTTTACTTGAAGGGGTGTGCACTAATGTGACACCTTCATAATCATGACATGACATGTTATGAATTTGAAGGAAGTTATATGCATGTTTGTGACAACTGTCATTAAGTGTTATTCGTTATGCAAATATGACATTGTTTAAGATGTCTTTGTTATGACACCTTGACATAAACCAATACATTATAACCTGTAAGTGTCTTTGTCATGACAACTTGACATTAAGACATTAAGACAACACAACCTGCTGTCATAAACATGAAATAGCAGATTCATTATCAAACTTAAGAAACCACCTAGCTTTATTGGTTAACATTACATTAAACTATCAGGTGGTTGGTTTTGACATTGGCTGTCATGAAGCCATTATAACTTTTTAATGACAAATTCAATTAGTACCACTGTAGTTGAGGTCACACAATGTATTCATGACACAGTTATAATGCCTCATGACAGACAATGTCAAAGCCAACCACATGACTGTTTAACTTAATTTTATGTCAAGTTATGACAAAGACACTGACAGGTTATGATGTATTGGTTTATGTCAAGGTTTCATAACAAAGACATCTTAAACAATGTCATATTTGCATTCAGAATGTCATTATTGAGCGAAAGACACTTAATGACAGTTATCATAAACATGCATAAACCCTATTTCATATTCATGACATGTCATGGTTATGAAGGTGTCATGCCAGTCTTATGCACACCCCTTCAAGTAAGGTGTTACCAAAATATCATGCATGCTGCTAAAATGAAAAAGCACAATTTTTAAGATGTGGCCAAATAAAATGTAGGCAGGGAATTTAGTATAAATAAAAATAATACAGTTGAACCCTGATATTTTAGAAATGTGCAGCTTTACTGATATTGAAAACCAGTGGTGGGCCGTCAGGGCCAGCAAGGCCTTCTCTGCTGGCCTAAACACTATCAGAATCACTGACTTGCACTTTAATATATTTTTCCATGAATTAGCATTAAATTATTCCAAATAGTTCTCTTAATTTCATAGCTTTTCTCTTGGTTGCGCTGCTTTCAGTAGTATGTATTTATGTTAGAGCTTGTATCCAATCATATTTCATCCATCATGCGTTGCCGGGTAAATGAATCTGCCTGGAGGCCTTCAGAATAGACAGAGCGGGCGCCTGTAGTATAAATGAATGGCAATTCTTTAACCAATCAGATAATCCGTCAGATTTAATCAGCCAATCAGATTTCGCTTTAACTTATGCTAGAAATATGACGAGACAGACACGACATTGTTGGAACTGAAACGCAGTTAGAACCTGTACAACAGTAGCTAATTGAGGTCTTCTTGAGGAAAGAAATAAGGATGGATTTTGTGTAAAAACAACAATTATAGAGAGGCTTTGCGCTGATACACTATTAAAAGTTATTAATTCAAGGTCGGACAGAAGGCCTAGGTGTGAAATGCACGGCCCGCCACTGTTCAAAACACAATAATAGACTGTAAAGCTACCCTGTGTGATTTTTACCCCCATCTAGAGGTGAAAAGGTATATGACCATCCAAGGAATATTAGTTTCTGTTCCTCTCAAATCCAATTTCGCTTTAACTCCTACGGTGGCCAATGTAGTCCAAGATTAACATGGCTTCCAGTTCGACCTCGTCCATGAGTGTTAACTCAAATGTAAACGCGAAAGGCGAAGCTTGAATTAACGGGTATGTCCCTCTTTGGCTAATGTACTTTCAAGATGGAGGGCCAACATGGCGCCCGACATTAGAACCCCTTACCCGTATGTATTTTCAATGGCATATTATACACTCACGAGAATACTTTATTACTTGAATGAAGTATATATACATTAATGAGCACATATATTTTTGAAAGAACTAAGCGTTTTAGCTAAGAATAAACTAAACGACTTACACAGTGTAGCTTTAAATAGCATTTCTCATGGTGCGTCAACAAAAAAAAGTACAAATTCAACTATAAAAGACGTTTGTCCAACACATATACAATTAAAAAACAGCAAAGATGGAACTCTCTCCATCGCCCCCGTCCCACCACCAGTCCTTTGCTGATTTATCCTTTTAGTTCGCGAGCTGACCGAAATGTCCATCCCTGATGCATATGTGTGTGTTTAACTGCGTCCTGCAGGACCGTGTTCCAGAAAAGTGAGCGCAGGCTCCAATGGAGGAGAGCCAGCACATCCCATCCCTGGGGATTCTGTTATGACACAAGAACACAAGAGCACGTGTACCCACACATGTACTGTTGCAAAAAAAAATCTCCTACTTGAACAGAATACTGTATATACAGTATATATAATAAAATAAACAGAAGAATGCTCTCATATAATGTGAAGCATATTTATGTGTGAAACCCAGTTCATGTTAGCCTGGGAAAAACCCAGACAACTTCCGGCAAATTTAGATTTGCTCTGAAAGTTAGTCTGGCAAAGAGCTCATTCGAACCTATTTCCAATCCATCGAAATCGAGGCACCAATCAGAAACGTTGGGGCGGGCTTTACACGATGGCGACAGCGCTGGGATTTAAAGCAGATTTTGTAGCTTACATTACAAAGATGGACGCCGCCGTCGAACATCACTCATTCGAATCAGCTATCGCGTCTGTTTTAAGCAATTTGTTTCCTTTTTGTTAAAAACCGAGCAAAGAACAACACTCGGAGATGTTTCGCTGCCGGCCGTCGCTCTGCAAGTGCCATCTTCTTCATCGCTCTGATTGGTTATAGGTCGACCTGCGACGTCCTTTGGTGACACCCCTCTGGAAATGATTTGTCTTTAACCTTTGCCAGACCATAACTCAGTTACATCTGAGAATGTTCTGGTTTTAACCAGGCTAAATTCATGTAGCTAAACCACTGACAAAGCTTTGAAGCTAAGCTACGTTTAACAGTGGAAGTAAACACAAATATAACAAAAAACAAATCGGTTACCTAACGTAACCTTGATTCTCTCTAGATGAGGGAACGAGTATTGCGTAAGCTCAGCTTACGCTGACTGAGCGTTCTCGCTTCATTTAATGAAAACCGGAAAACAGCGGGAAACTCACCTATTTATAGACTCGGGCCACGCCGTTTAGGCGGGCTTTGACGCAATGAGAGCGTGTCAGCTTCTCATTGGCCGCGAGTTCAACCGAGTTCCCTCATAGGCTATAGCAGTTCTCCCTGAGCGAACCAATGAGCTGCTAGCTAGCCTCTCGTAAGAGAACTACCTACTCAGAGCACCATAAAACCAAACAAGAGTCGGTTCTGTTGCAAAATCTAGTGAACCACGCATGCAACCGCACAAGTGACCATTTTATCAATAAAGATATTCAGATATTCAACAAATAGGAATCTGTCAAATCTGTCAACTTGGACTGTCCAGAATCTGCAGACTGTCTCTGACTTTTGGCAAATAGCATTGACTCATCCAGACTGCAAATCATGGCTAAAGTTGTGTAGTGTATACCAGACTTTAAAATTTGTGCAAAATTATGCATTCTAGGCAATATAATTAACATATAATTGCCTATCTTAGCCTTCATATTGTTATGAGTGCACCTATACTTAAAATGCTCCCTATGCAGGCAGCACACTAGGTTTTGAAAAAGAGACAAAAAGTACATTTCTGCAGAGAAAGGGAACGTTTATAACACAAACAGTGACTGATTAACCAAAATGCTTTCACCGCAGGCGTCTGGTAAAATGCAGAATATATGGAACTGCAGTCAAGCAGTCAGATGAAGAAATAACAGCCATTATGACAAGGAGCATCGAGCACAATTCACACATCAGTCACTCAGAAAGACACCATTCAGCAAAAGATATAATTAGCCTGGAATACACAGTGGCAGTGTTGTATGAAATAACCTTTCCAAACAGGTTTGCTGAGGGCCAGTGAAAACCCCAGGCTCTGGAACATGGTTTTTTATTAACTTTGTATGTGAATGGTGTGTGTATCAATGATCACACCTTTTTGCATGTCTAACCTAGAGGTTTCAGAATATACGACTCTAAAAGACACTATGGAGCCGCATTGATGTTTTGTTTCTTAATCCATTTAAATGAGCGGACAAAGGTTCTACTGTGCTGTGCTAAAGCAGAAGGATATGAGTCTTTGTTTAATCCGTTGAGTAAATAAATACGTTAAGCAGAACAAAGATAGTGGCACTGAGGGGGGATATTATCACACAGAATATAAATGTTCCTTTGCACCTGTGTGTGTGTGTGCATGTGTGTGTGTGTGTGTGTGTTTATAAGTGTTTACAATCTCTCATTATGCTGCTTCTGTAGAAGACCATAATGTAAAATATGGAAAACACAACAGCCTTCCCAACAGTGTAAAGGATGAAGATAATTTTACAAACCGAAACATTTTCAGAGATGCAGCTTCTCCCTTTTTATTGCTTAAAAGGGGACATATTGCACTTTTTTTTTTATCATTTTATTTCTTGCACAACTGCCAAATTTTCTGCACTGATTTTGGGGGTCAAATTTATGGAATGTGAAAAAAGGCAAGGAACTTGAAGATCTGAGTTTACGACAAGCATTCAAACTTTGTGTGCACAGACTTTTTTTATTTTAGTATTATATACCGATCGACTGGCCAGGGAGCGGAATCAGCTGATTTTATGGGTGTAAATAAGGGGAAAGAGTGAAATGAGTGGCTTACTGCGCTTAAATGGTTAAATACGCACAAAATGATGTCAGAATGCCCGTCTTGGTGAGTACTCAGTTAAACAGACAGTTTTGCAAAGTAAATAGTTACTTTGTATGTATGGATCCAATGTAACAGTAAATTGGATTCATACATAAGCTCTTAAAGTGACAGCAGCCTAATAAACCTGCTGCTGTCTGTCATGTTAATAAAAGAACAAAAGACAAAGAAAAGCACTCTCTGTCTCTGCTCTTGACGGAATAATTTGTGTAACTTATGGTCTGTATTTAATTTTTACAATGTGTGCAGTGTTACTTTACATTTGATTACTTTAATTTCTCTCTTCCGAATATCTTGTATACCAATCTGAAAAAACTTAAAGCTGTGTTTCTATCAATTAATTGCAATCGGTGCATCTCTAATTATACTAATAATTTATATTTTGAATATTCATATTTATAACGTAATATAATGTGATATTTTATATACTTTCAGCTTTCATTTAAGTTACATTTTTATATATATTTTCATTGTGCTTTTGTGATTTCTAATGTTTTTACTTTATAGTGTTTTAGATTTATTTTATTTCAACTATTTATTTTATTTCAATTATGTATTTATTTTTTCAATTAAAGGTGAGTTTTCACTGAACTATGCCCCCTCTGGCGACAAGTACAACTGCAACTAGAAGTGTGCACGGTCATGGACCACACGCACACACACACTTGCAAGAGCTGTTCATAACCAAAGGAGCATCAGCCGCACAAATCTTTTGTTACAGTCATAATGTCTTCCGAGGTAATAAAGTTATAAATCGACAAGTTATATGAAATATATGAAAGGCAATGCATTTGAGTAAATTACACACTTACGTGTGAGGGGAAAACGGGGGTAGTAGAAAACTTCATTTTTTGTTTCCATCTATCTCCATGTTGAACTGTTTTATGTGCTTACTGTATCCACTTATGATTGTATTATTATGGAAAAACGTTCAGAGACAGTAAGTTATTACTTTGTATTGAATCCTGTTTGAACCCTAGAGCAAAATGTGAATGGTTTGTGTATCAATGATCACACCTTTTGCATGTCTAACCTAGAGGTTCCAGAATACACAACTCTAAAAGACACTATGAAGCCGCATTGATGTTTTGATTCTTAATCCATTTAAATGAGCGGACAAAGGTTCTACTGTGCTTTGCTAAAGCAGAAGGATATGAGTCTTTGTTTAATCCGTTGAGTAAACTTATGTATCCACTTATGATTGTATTATTACCTTACTGTATCCACTTATGATTGTATTACTATGGAAAAACATTCATGAACAATATACAGTAAGTTATTACTTTGTATAGGATCCCGTTTGAGCTCTAGAGCAGACCGGAGATCTCTCCATTTGTTGGAAGCCTTCCCGATGTTTACTCTCGTCTTATTCCGATGCCTGGCACTGGACAAAAGTTTTATTTTCTTTGTCTTACGTGTTTGTGTTGGGGTTTGGAATGAACTGCATGCCGGTCTCTTTGTATCCTTCTACTTTTGTTGAAAGTTGACTAAAGTTGTGTCATTAATGCAATTATCTAATCAACCAATCACATGGCAGTTGCTTCAATGCATTTAGGGGTGTGGTCCTGGTCAAGACAATCTCCTGAACTCCAAACTGAATGTCAGAATGGGAAAGAAAGATGATTTAGGCAATTTTGAGTGTGGCATGGTTGTTGGTGCTAGACGGGCCAGTCTGAGGTTTTCACAATCTGCTGTTACTGGAATTGGTTACACAGCCATTTCTAGGGTTTTAAAAAAAACAATTTCTAGGATTTTCACACCATTTCTATTGGTGTGAAAAGGGAAAAACATCCAGTATGCATCAAATGCCTTGTTGATGCTAGAGGTCAGAGGAGAATGGACACGACTGATTCAAGCTGATAGAAGAGCAACTTTAACTGAAATAACCACTCGTTACAACCGAGGTATGCAGCAAAGCATTTGTGAAGCCACAACACGCACAACCTTGAGGCGAATGGGCTACAACAGCAGAAGACCCCACCGGGTACCACTCATATCCACTACAAATAGGAAAAAGAGGCTACAATTTGCAAGAGCTCACCAAAATTGGAAAGTTGAAGACTGGAAAAATGTTGCCTGGTCTGATGAGTCTCGATTTCTGTTGAGACATTCAGATGATGGAGTCAGAATTTGGCGTAAACAGAATGAGAACATGGATCCATCATACCTTGTTACCACTGTGCAGGCTGGTGGTGGTGGTGTAATGGTGTGGGGGATGTTTTCTTGGCACAATTTAGGCCCCTTAGTGTCAATTGGGCATTGTTTAGATGCCACGGCCTACCCAAGCATTGTTTCTGACTATGTCCATCCCTTTATGACCTCCATGTACCCATCCTCTGATGGCTACTTCCAGCAGGATAATGCCCCATGTCACAAAGCTCGAATTTATTTCAAATTGGTTTCTTGAACATGACAATGAGTTCACTGTACTAAAATGGTCCCCACAGTCACCAGATCTCAACTCAGAGCATCTTTGGGATGTGGTGGAACGGGAGCTTCGTGCCCTGGATGTGCATCCCACAAATCTCCATCAACTGCAAGATGCTATCCTATCAATATGGGCCAACATCTCTAAAGAATGCTTTCAGCACCTTGTTGAATCAATGCCACGTAGAATTAAGGCAGTTTTGAAGGAGAAAGGGGGTCAAACACAGTATTAGTATGGTGTTCCAAATAATTCTTTAGGTGAGTGTAAATTACCACTTATTATGATTGACTCATCTCTGTGAATTGGTGTAGTTTACATTTACTAATTTTGCCAACCATATGTTATTATATTCATTTCATGTTATATTTGCATAACAAACTCTTAAGAAAAGCAAGGAAAATCCTGTTTCCCACCATATGTCCCCCTTAATCCTGTAGCCAAAATGGAGAAATGCAAGCATGCAATATGATTGAATGTGTGTTACATCTCAAAGCCAAAAAAATCAATCATTGTAGAGAGCTTAAAATGTATGTTGCTTGGCATGTTCACCCATTCTTTTGTGGATATACTTACACACAGCATTTATTTACTAATTTTATATGTCTTTTGGATGATTCCAAACACTGAAACAAAGCCCAATCCAGACCACAGCCAGCGGTCACGCTGCATGAGAAACATCTAAAAATACAAAAGCGCAGGATAAATCTCCAAGCAAATTAACACAAAAGCCTTTTTTGTTTCTGATTTTGAAGAGCTAAAAATCCAGCTAATTTGAGAGGAAGACTCTCCAGCTCAAATCATAGAAAGCCTCTTGGTATTTGAAAAAAAAAAATACTCTCAGAAAAGTGGCGTACAGAGTGCATATCGGGTGACTGGGCAAGAGCAGTAAATGGGGAAAGCGTGTAATTACACTTATTAAATTATATACCAAATTAAGAAGCATGGGTTGCCTTTAGCATCCTGCAGACCACATCTAGGAAATATCAGAGTGCGGGTTGAGAAGAAGAAAAAAGACCTTAAAAATAACATGTCAGCTTTTTCTGAAATCC